>JARFNZ010132153.1:0-11157 GCA_031763405.1 Balanus nubilus
ACAAATTAAAGATTTTAGCGAAATTTTGGGCCGAAAAGTGGGGGGCCATGGCCCCGTGCCCCCCCCCCCCTGTTCCTACGCCTATGGATGCAAACAAAATAAAGGAATCGAGTGATTACGTTTGCTTTACGTTTCGTTTACTTTTCGCTCAGTAGGTACCGGGCCTAAGGGCGCGAACGGGCGAGTTGGTTAACAAACTTAGCAGGTGGCGTCGCAGACCTATTGTATCAGAGTCTCAAAATATCCTGTGTAGCCGCCACTCGAAACAGCATGCAATCGAGGCCCATCGGAGCATTTCTGACTATAATTCTGGCTGACACGATGCAGAGCTGGTGGTTCGTGCCAGTCTGTATTTCAATAAAATGTGTACTCCCCCACCGACTCACTCCCTTCTACCGGGTTTCCCGTAACGCCGCCTTCTTCACGGAGCCCTCCACCAAAGACCCGCACATATGTAGATGTACGTAGATATGTATACTTATAGGTCTATGAAACTCAACTACTCCCTCGGCCTGCCACAGTCTCCTTTCTTCCACCCAGGCCCTCCTGACCTCCCCATTTCCCCGGCGTACCGTCCCTGCTAACCTTAGCCCCCCCCCCCCCTACCCCAAACACCCAGCGCTGGCCGGCTGTCCGGACAGCAAGTGGCAGACTTACGGCGACGGCTGCTACTGGCTCTCCACCTACGAGGCCAGCTGGAGGGATGCACGCACAGCCTGCCTCGCCTTCGGGACCGGGTCGGACCTTGTCAGCATCCACACCGTGTGAGTCTTCACAGTTGAGATGAGGAAACGAGGTATATAGCAGGATACAGACAAATCAGTTGGCATAGGGATACAGTGGTGCATGAAAAATCACTCAAAGCAATAATCAATCATGGACATCATGTCTAATGCAGTGCATATGAGTAACCAGAGTAGCCTGAGCAATCGTTCAACAGCGACAACGGTACCATATCATTTTCTCAGAGGCGAGGACATGTTCATTTTCAACAACCTGGGCGCGCGTGACGCGTGGACTGGACTGAACGACCTGACCCGGGAGAACAACTTCATCTGGTCCGACGGCACACCGCTCGACTACACGGTAAGACAACAGGCAATGACGATAACATTGCCGGCGACCACCCTCCCATGGTTGAAGGCAAACCCTCGGAAGGGGCCTCAGGCTTCAAAGGAAATGCGCATTGAAATGCCAAAACGGCAGACAACGAAGCAGACACGCCATTTGTTTACCTACCAACGATCACCATTGACTGCCATTGCTATTGGAATAATCTAACTGATTTAGGTCACACCATGTCCTATCACGTGATGAGAACCTGTCACCGAGCAACAGCTGGTGATGACATTTCACTGCCGCAGAACTGGATGGACGGTCAGCCGAACAACCTGCTGGACCAGGACTGCGTCAACATCGAGGACCCGGCCGCCGGCAAGTGGGACGACAACCACTGCGTGGAGGACAAGATATTCATCTGCAAGATCCCACACGCCTTCGGCAGTCACTGAAGAGTGCAACGAAACAAAATGCAGGTCCTCCCTGTCATATGCTGTGAGCATTTGCAGGCATTTCGGCCGGGTCTCAACAGACCCGGGATTCACCGCAAATCACCGAGTTAGAAAGACCCCGGTGGCACTCGCGACAGCCAGTCCGTCGTCTAATAAACCCAATTCATAAAACGTGTCAATTGTCCAATAAACTACTCAAACTAGGAAGCCAAACATCTGCGTGCGCTGCCAGTTTTATTGAGATGGTAGCCAGAAGGTGGTGTGATGGGCGCAATGATGGTGATGGATGACACCTCGACCCCACATTGGACACAGTTTCAGCCGAGCGACGATCAGCGCCGACGCCAGGTGGCCGGGCGCCGCGCGGCGGAGAGTACACTGCCCTCCCGGCACGGGAAGATTGTACTGAGATCCGGACACACACCTCACGGTCCCCGCACCGCGCCGCCACATGAGCGGGCAGGACGCAGCCAGCCGTCCTCCGCGTCCCGCGATGAAACACTCATACCCCCCACACACACAAACGCGTCCCCGCCGCCGCAATACAATCCTACAGACAGAGAGAGGAGAAAATCGCCGTCACGAAATCACGGAGCACTAACGCGCCTCCGGCAAAAAGTTAATCCAGCTCGTCAAACTACATGTAAAAGCGTGAGCAAGTTAATGCGCGCGCGCGATGAACAGACATGCAGTATTCACAGAATGCGGGCGGCTGTCCGGTCGGTGCGCTGGGTGTGCCCGGCTATGGCTTTCGGCCGGCTCAGCGGCGGGGTCACTGGGTGACCCGGGTTCACGCCGGCGGGTCTGATGGCAGGGTGAATATGATGGAAGGCGGTGCCTCCAACTGGCCCGCTGGCACTGATCACGATATCAACTGCCGGGGAGAGGAGAGGAGAGGGCATGGTGTCAGACGACGCCGGCAAAATGCGACTGCCAAAATCTGTGATGTCGAGACTCGGCAGGTAAAACATGAAGAAATGAAAAACCATTATTCGTTTAGTTCGTTGTAACAAGTAACTGAGAGAACTTTAGCGGGCCGAGATGGCAGCCATTTGCCCGTTTGTGCTACCATATGATCAAAACAGCATCAATAAATCTTACAACTGTGCTTTGCGGCGGCCACTTACCGATCTGACAGTGTCCCTGATGAAGTCCTTGCGCGCGATAAGGTCGTGATCCGGGTACTTGGCGTACACCTTGGTGAGGATGTTCTTCATGGTGATCTCCTCCAGATTGGCGCCGTCCAGCAGCTTCCGCACCAGGGCCCTGATGTCGTTGTCCTGGGCAGAGGAACATGGACGGATAGTGATAGGTCTGGATTCATCGGATGCAGCAACTCAAACAAAACGTCTGTGTTCAGAGAATTAAATATTGCGAAGCTAAGAATATTTTTTGACCGCCTTCTCAGCAGTAGCATTACTGTGCTGAGGTACAGGTTGAGATTGGGGTGGTTTCATACTTTACTGAAGTTTCAGGGTGTCTATGAATTATGAAACTCACCGATGGAGGCTTCTTCGCCTTGGATTTCTTCACAAGAGGCTCGTCGTCCTCGCTGGAGGAGCCTGCATCCGCCTCTGACTTCTTACGCTTCTTTGGAGTCTTCTTGGCTGCAGGCGGCTTCTTTGCAGAGCCCTTGCCTGGCGTTTTCTCCTTTGGAGTCTTTTTCGCTGGTGTCTTTTTTGGCGTTGCTTTCTTTTTCTTGGGCTGAAACAAGTCACAAACGCATTAAGTACAACAAGCATTCATATCTGAAAAGAAAACGTTTACGGAGCTAAGAAAATAGGCATAACAGCGAACGCATTTCGGCAGCAACCATACTGAACAGTGAACACCACCGACACCAACGCCATCTATACTGCCGTGCACGAATTCTCCCGCCCAGAAACGCCTGTACGCCTTCCCCGTACCACCTCACCGTTTCTTTGACCTCCTCTTCCTCCTCCTCGCCGACTTCATCTTCATCTTCATCCTCGTCCTCATCCCCGTCCTCAGAGTCGCTGTCCTCTGCAGCAGCATCAGAGTTCTTAGCCGCCTTCTTCGGCTTCTTGGCGGAGCCAGCGCCGCCCTTCGACTTCCTCTTCTTCTTCTTCTTCCTCACCTTCAACAGACAAAGCGTGATGCTTAAATTGAATAGCAGCTGCATGCTAGATGGGAGGTTCGATCAATGCCAACAAGTAACCCACGTTTGGTTACATTCTTTAAAGGGAATGTAAGGGTTTTGAAAATGTCAGCTTAAAGTATATGTAAGTGTAGAAATTATAGCTAGATATTTGTGATGTACTCTATTAAAATTTAACTAATTCAGTTTTAAAAAAAATATAGAAAATGAACATGAATATTGTACATACCTACCTCTAAAATGTTATATTTACACATCACTAAGTCCTAATGCCCTCCTCTAATCACGATGTTCGAAAATGACTTAAATGACTTAATCCATAACTTTGGCGATCGCATCGCAAATGACAAGATATGGTTTAATATTACAACTTTTATTTGTATTTTAAAACATTGATTAATCTTTTGAATGTCTTTTCTAAATAGTTAAAATTTATTTCAATGTTACACACAAAAGTCGCTAGACGAGTACCAACTGGCTTTAATTTTGAATACATATCTTTTTAGATACTTTTTAGAGAGGGAAAATTTTGAGGCATGGTAGCTAATAAAATGTAATAATAATAATGCAATGTTTTCACTTCAAAGTGATTGTGTGGCTCGTCGGTGAATTTTCCATCTACATGAATATCATTTGTCTCTTAAATTCCATAAAAACCCGGAGATATTGTTAAAAGAAGTCACGAGGTTCGACGTGTTACACAGAAATACATGTCAAAAAGTCTATACGAGCAAACAAGTACTCGTGGAGCACAAACCTAACTTCCAGACTGTCTTCCGTAGTGTACAGACAAGACGTAGCAAAATGGCTTAAATTTACTATATAATTTAATGCCCTGAGTCGAAATACATTGTTGACCCCAAAAAGAGGAGAAACCCTTACATTCCCTGCGAAGCTGACAAAATATGAAAAAGCGAGAACAGAATGTGAAGGTAAAATGTACGGAGTATAGAGGGCGCCTCATATTCCTACATGACAGAACACTAACAAAATATCAATAAGAATGAAGTGGTAAAGGCTCCAGCCAAACACAATAAACACACCTCTTCATACGTATAGAGCATCTCACCTCGCGTCCCGAAGGCTTCGGGTTGCAGAGGAACAGTAGAATGTTCAGAGCGAGCTCCTCCCGGGAGCCACTCTTCTTGTCCAGGTCGAGGATTTTGCTCAGAGAGCGCAGCACGTCCAGCCGGTACCTGCAGAACACAATTTACATTCATATACACTCCAGACGTTGGAAGGCAAACATTTATCAGGGCAGGAATTATTGATGACTGCTCCCAAAGGCCTTATCTGGTATGCGATTTACGCTCAGGACGTAAACATCTCCTTCAAAAGTCAAAACTCACTTCTCGAGGTTCTCCTTCTTCTTGGCGAAGCCGGGTGTGTCCTCCTTGAAGGCGAAGCCGCGGAAGGCGCGCAAGTTCCGGCGGAACTCGTAGGGCCGGCCGGGACGTGCGAAGATGATCTGGTGCAGCACGCGCACGTCGTCTGGACGGCCCATCTACGGACACGCCCACACGGACACGGTCACGGAGCTGGCTCACCGGACTCTAGGCACAAACCGAGGCCATGGCCGCGGACCTAACTACTAACCACGCTCGGATCGATGCAGCCCAATAAGCACTTTGGATCTCAATGTAATAATCCACTTACTGACACCCCATACACCGTAGTTTGTGGTACATAAATCTCACCGCGATGTTGTGGCAGATGACTGGGCAGTCTCCCAGCTTCTCCCCACTGCCCTCCTCCAGCACGTGGGCGCCTCGCTTGGACTCCTCGCGACTCTGCTGCACGTACCGCTCGACCGTCTTGCGCTCACGACGCCCGCTGGTCTGCGGTGGACGCTCCAGGAGTGGCACTGCCCATGACGTGAGGTCATGAGGGAGAGCAAATTTATGGTCAGGATTTTATTACATCTATTGACACTCCAGATTACAGCTTACCTTGAAAATAAGTCCCCCCAATTGATGACTGATACAGTAAAACCACATTTATGCACCAGTCTCTGAATGCAGGAATATTGGCAACAGGGGGTCGTCCAGGCAGGTGTGTAGCCAGCATTTTTCAAGACAGGTGTATCAGGTCAGGGGGGCTCATCACAGGGGCCAGGGGTTGGGGGCAGTCCCTATAAGTAATACCTCAATAATAACATAATAAATGGCTCATACCAGGCCTTGGGGGTCCATACCAGGCCTCAGAGGGCCCATGCCAAGCCTGAAGGGGCTGGGCCAGGCATGAGAGGGCCCTTAAAGGGATTCTTCCTCCTTAGCATGAGGCTCTGACAGACCAGGAGGGTCCTTGTGTTGTGTGAGAGGGCTTTGGATCCACTTCTCTTATTGTATTTTACAACAACATAAAATGACGGCTGCTAGGCTCTGTGGTTGTAGCCAGGTGTAAGGGCCTGGCAAAATCTCTCAGGTGCAGGAGCACCATTTGCACCATGGCTATGCCTCTGCCTCCAGGTCCATTCAGAATCCTCTCTGCCACTCCAACCCTGTTATTGGATCTGGCAGTGTTTGTCACTACCATTTATGGGACCTGGCTCCAACACCTGATGGCCGACCTTGTTGCGACTCCCCATACCTTGTTGGCATGGCCCACTCATCAAAAATTATGAGCTGATGCCACTACTGCCTGGATAATTTGACATAATTTGCCTGGACATTTTCTCTTTAAAGACACTAAAACTGCTTGACTATGTTATGTATACTCACCTGAAGGTTCCTTGTCCTCATCCCCTTCAGACTCATCCTCTTCATCCCCTTCAGCCTCCTCCTCCTCTTCCTTTGTATCAGGGATGTCAGCAGGCTTGTCTTCTTCCATAGGGTCAGGCTCATTCTTGACATCCTTTACAGCTGCATCAGTGTCACCATTTTTTGCTGCATCGTCTGTGTCTCCTCCACCACCAGCCTCTGTTACCTCTTCTGGATGATTGTTTTCTTCCTACAAGGTTATCGTCATGGTAAGTCATAAATCAACACTAACATAGGAATGTAAAAAAATATGCTTGTCTCAGCTCTGTCACTGCACGGAGCTTCAGGGAACAGATGATAACAAGCAATAAAAATATAAATGTAGGTAATGGCAGATTTATTTTTCCATCATGTTCAAGATACAGACACACTACCTCTCTAAAAACTGTCTGGCTCGAGGACGCATCCAGGATTACGGCAGTTTACCGTATCCGGCCAACGCTGTCACTCAAACCCCATTCCAGTACACAACACATTTTTCAACTTATACTCTGCTTCTGTGCGGAAGAGTCTCACCGAAACTGGCTTTTCCTCTGAATCCATGCTGAATAAAATCAGTGGTCAACAGTTCAAGATAACACAACTTTCTTATGTCAAAAATTTAAAACGAGCACACGGCAGGCGAACGCAAACGCGGTGGGCGCGAAATCACGAAGGCCGTCGTAAGAACGTGATAGGCAGAATCTCTGCTCGGTTGCTGCTTGTGAGCCTTATCAGCCGAATAAAGACTAATCATAGTCGGGCTAAGATGGTTGGTCGACGAAGTGCCTGTCTCATGTCGTTTGATTGGTCTGATTTCGTAGGTCGAAAGCGTCAGCATGCTGTCTGAACAATGAATATCTGATCCGGACTGATGTAAACAAATTGATGGGCGAATTTTATTTGTGCGTCGTAAAATAAGGTAATTTATTGTTTCGGGCTTGTTTCTTCCATCGCACGGGCGTCCTGTGACCGAGCTCATAATAACGTTGAGTTTAAAGTTCTGAGGTCCAAAAAATCAATAAAATCAATTATTTATAGTGTGATGATTGTAGCGCGCTGCAATAGTCTCAGCCGCGTATGTTCCTCTCTACACGTGAGAGCCCGTCCTTTTTGCAGTAGATCTGAATAAGGATTTGATCATATAATGTTAATATCTGCCTCGTTTTTATGTTAGGTTATTTGTCCTGATTTGAATTGGGCTTTTTATTTGTGAAGGCAAGGAGTCCTAACTTCAGACTTAACATACCAAGCAAGCGTAAGACTCACCATGACAGACAGTATTTTATATAGGTACCATGATACTGCCTTTTCATGCAGCATGCATTGTGCTATTGGCAATATAGGAAGTGTGTCAGAAGGTTGAAGTATATATTTGGTAGGCAAGGTAGGTTGTCCTAGTGCGGAACATGTTCTATTGCCCATTTTTTATATACAAAAATTGTCTGATCCTTTTGAATGGCAGGATCTGCAAGATCAGTCCCAGCACTAAGCAGAGCTTTTTGCGCAGGTCCTGACCTCTACCATCCGATTGTGAAATTCCAGGTAGCTGGCAGAATTTAGACCCAATGTTAAACATGCCCCAAAGCTGGACACCGCCCGCCGGGTAGTTCATCAGGCCTTGGGTGCAGTCGCTGCCACTGACCGCAGGCCATCCCAGCCAGGAGCAAATAGCGAGCACCAGAGTGGCTCAAACTCGGGCTGCAACTACTGGGTGGGTGCAGAAGGCCAGCACTCTCCCATCTGAGGTACTGGGCGGGCTAAATTGAAATGCTTCATGCTATCAGTTGCTGGCACTAGAGCCAAATGATCAATTTATTGATGATTTAATTTTTTGATCTAGTCTTATGTTGAAGGTATGGGGAGAAATGGCTGCTATACAAACAGCTATTGTGAAGCAATAAAGAAAGGTAGTCTTGTTAGTTGTAGTAGTAGTAGTCTTGCAATGTCGGAAAAAGCAAAGTTGCCTGTGAAGTGTGACTTCTGCCTAGATTTGCAGCAATTTAGCATAAGTCCTGTAGACCTGTAGAAACCCTGTAGGTGGTTAGCCACCAAAAGTCCTTGCTGGCTGGCTCCCCATCTATATTCCTAGTTTTTTATATAAATTTAGTCCGAACCTTTGGAATGGATGGTTTGGCAAGATCAGAACCAGTGATAAGCAGAGCTTGTTGCACAGGTCCTGACCTCTACCGTCCGATCAGGAAATTCCAGGTAGCAGGCAGAATTTAGTTTGAAAGTTTAACATGCCCACAAAGCTGGACACAGTCCGCCCCACTCACTGACTTCAACTGACTGTGCTGCTGTTGCCACCGACCGCAGGTCATCCCAGTCAGGAGTAAATATCGAGCGCCGAAGCGTCTCGAATCCAGGCCCTCACTACAAGGGGGTCTGGCGCTTTACCAACTGAGCTACATGGCAGACTTTTTGGACAGAGTTTGCCCCTCACTAAAAAAATTGTGGCAACACTGCCAGCTCAAACAGTACTTGCCCAAGATCACCATTTGAAGAACAGATGACAATGATTTCCTCAATCATTACTTGTTTCTGGATGATTTGATATGTATTTCAGCACTTTTGTTTGTTTCATGTTAAGTGAGATTTGCACATTATATGTTTCTCGATGTCATACTGTTATGTTTGGTGAATCAGCATGTACTCGTCTTGCATATGCTGCACAGCACACATCATCCAAAGGATTAAAGATACTTGTGATTTGTAAATAAACTACTGACAGCATGGTTGGAAAAGTTGCTGTTTGCTGGTATGCATATTGTAGTTTTACTCCTTTGTATTCTGGGCTTTAGGTCTCCAGAGCATGGTCTATTTGGATGAATTGAATCAAATATTTTAATCAATGATATTTGGCTTCATTATTTGTATATTCTTCTTTTCAAAGAGAAGAAAAATTCAAAAGAGTACAAAAAAGAGTAAAAAATGCATACCAGGAAACAGCAACTTTTCCAACCATGACTGACAGACTTGTCTAATTCAACTTCAAACATGCCTATTGACCTTATTGTTTCAGATTGAAAAAAGTCAGAATGGAGTCATTGGTTGAAGCTGGACAGAGGGTACTGCTGGTGTGGAGTGGCCAGCTTGATGCTGAACAAATGAAACAATTTGCTGAAAATCTTCAAAAAATGGTTGGATCTTCTGGCAAGGTTGCTGTGGAAAATGCTGAACGTCTAAAAATGGGTAGGCATGCTATTTAATTCTGCTTACTTAAACTGTTTGTTTTATGTTTAAAATGAACAGGGAAAATTGACAGTGATTAATCTGTTCACCAGCTGGGAGCAGCTAATTTTCCACATTTTACATGACAGTAGTGAAGGAGTACAAGTGTGGCATCCATAATGCGACTGCAACACATGCCTATGTGCTTTGTTAATTGTGAATTGTTGTGTTAATTGATCTGTTTCTCCCCCCACCCACAGCGGGTCACTCACAGTCAAGTTTCGACCAGGCGCTGTCTGGGGTGGTGGGCGCGCCGCAAACCCACGACGACGCCCTGCTGGCCCAGCTGCTGAGCCTGCTGCGGCCTGGCGGGCAGCTGCACGTGCGGGACGCCCGCCAGGAGGGCGCCATCAGACACCTCACCCTGACTGGCTTCACCGGAGCCGTCGCCCACGCCGAGCACGGCGGCTACTGCACGGCTCGCAAACCAGACTTCGAGGTGAGCCAATGGGCTCTTGTTACATGCATCTAGGGTCAAAAGAGTAAGACTGTTGAAATTCAGTCTGGCTGATCCCAAGGCATTTCCAGGATCCTGTCTGCTATGCTATCTTAGGTAGGCTCCTCTAGCCTACTAAATGTGTGAGTTGTATGCCATATCATGACCTGTCGCCTGCCGTGTTTTAGGCGGGCCGGTCCGTCTCCTGACTGCATTTTAACCCGTCCTCCCGCTGTGTCTCAGGTGGGCTCCTCCGCGCCGCTGAAGCTGAGTCTGCCGGCGGCGGCGCCGTCCTCTGCAGCGGCCGTCTGGACGCTCTCCGGTCAGGACGCGCTGGATGACGACCTCGACCTGCTGGATGAAGATGATCTCCTCGACGAGGAGGACAAGCAGAAGCCCGACCCGGCCTCTCTGCGTGGTGAGTAGGATGCCGACTGTCGAGGATCGGTGTGACGGATGGGGAGATGTGCTTTGTTACCGAGACAGGCGGGTCTGGCGGTGTTTTGTTACCGACTCGGATACGCCTTTGCGGTGTGTGGTATGTGTGGTAAGTATGTGGGCATTTGGGACTGCGTCCTTTGGGTGTTCGCTGGGCGACATATAACCGCTGAAGTTGCGGCGCCCTAAACACCAAATCGGTTCAAGTTCATCGTCATCATTTGCGTGTTCTCTTGGAGTGAGTTTGTGCTTAAATGGTTTAAAAGGGAAGTGACGACCTCGGATGACGCGGCGGTGTTTTGGCAGATGCGCTGGATATCCGTGGTGCCCTCTGACATCGGATGGTGACGGTGGCGCCAATGGCCGGGCTGAACGCTCGGTCGTTTGCGCCAGTCAGATCCGATGGTCAGAGGACGTCGCTGATGTTCAGCATATCTGGCAAAAAAGCCTTCCGACAAAATACCTCCGATCTATGCACTGGCGGATCCAGAACGAGGGCTGCAGGTGGTTTGGAGGGGGCTAAATTTAAAAACGTTTCACCAAATTTGAAAAACTCATCGGATTTGGCTTCCTTGTACCTTATAAGACAGTTTAAAACAAACATGCCTCCGTAAAAAGTTTGTTAGATTTCCTTCTAAATTAGAAAAAGTGTCAACATTTTGCTGATTTCAGACGATTTCG
>JARFNZ010132164.1:0-11155 GCA_031763405.1 Balanus nubilus
GCCGCTTTCGGCGCGGCTGCGGCGGCGATGGCGCGAGGCTGCCGAGGTGCGGCGCCGGGTCGCGCCGTGCCGACCGCCGGCCACGTCCTCCTCGTCCAGCAGGAAGCGGTGGCCGGGATGTTCCTCCTGCTGCGCCGGCCCCGCCCCTTCGTCATCATCGACGTCCTCCGGCTCGATCATGCCCAAGCGGCGGCGGCCGGCGGCGGCGGCGCGCAGCTCGGCGTCCTCGGCGCTGGTTACGCTACCTTCGCCCTGCTGTGGTCCGGTCGGTGGCTCCCCACCTGCCGCCTTTGTGCGCGACATAAACCGCTGCAGCTGCCGCAGCGGCTCCTGCTCGACCGGGCGACGCAGGTCGCGCTCCCGTGCGTTGTCCACGCACCAAGGAAGGAGGCGGCGCAGCAGACGGCGCAGGCGGCGGCGCTGACGGGTACGCGCCGCCGCCAGGCCCCCCTCTTCCTCGCTGCTGCTGCTTGAATCCTCGAAGAAGTTGCGCACCTCCCAGATGAAAACGTCAACCACGTCGTACTTAGTGACGAGGTGCTGCATGTCGTCCATGGCCATCTCATAGCCGGCCATAATGATAGAGAGCATGACGTTCATGAGGTAGATCATAACGAAGAAGACGTACGAGATAAAGAAGATTTTTCCGAAGGTTCGTTCAGTAGTTACGAAGCTGTCGTAGTCAAATGTTCCGATGGAAAAGAGGATCAGTGATATCAGGGATGACCACATGTTCTTGTAGTCCTCCAAACTGGCGCCAAATAGGCCATTGGACAAGAAACCATAGCCAATGACTGCAATGGCGAAAAAGAGAAAGAAAGCTCGTAGTTCTTTGCGAGAGTAGCGCAATGTAAGACTGAATGTTACCATCCGCTTGTTGAAAGTAAGAATCTTCCAAAACTTGGCTATAGTCAGAAGCAATGCAAACGCTTGGGCGTATGTCAGAATGTAATCCCAAAATACAGGAACGTAGAAGTTGGCAAACTTATTCTCATCTGTGTTCCTGAGCTTTGAAAATGCCTTCTGCAAGACAATGTGTCTGTTTATGTATAAAGCCACACAGACATAGCCCATGATTACCAGCAAGAAGTCCAACCTGCTCCACATGTCTCTGAAATATGCCTTTGGTCCAATTCTGAACATTTTTCGACATTCAACCACCGTATTGAAGATGATGAAGAACACATAGAAGGCAGTCATGAAGATCGTAAGCCGGTTCATGTGTGTATCCACATAAAGTTTGCTTGTTTTGATGTCAAAAGACGGAGTGATAGTGCCTACCCTGGACTGCTCAAACAGTAACATTACCAAATTGAACAGATCACTGTCGGCATTGTACATCGTAAACTCGACGAACAGCGCTCGCGTGTAGGCATCAAGCCACCTAGTGTCCATCATATAGTTGAGCACCACCTGCGAGGCTTCTGTAAGTCGACCTAGATGCAGCGTGTACCCGGAGCCGGGGTAGAGTGCATGCTCACCCTGCACAGACATTGTCTGCAGGTAAACAGCGTCCTTGTGAATCCACGCCTCGGTAGCCTCGTTGTCCCAGGGGTCGTCGTGCCGATGTGGCTCTGAGGACCAGCCCTGTCCGTAGTCACCAGTATCTTCGTATTTCAACAAAAAGGGCCTCTTGCAGGCGGTGAAGTTCATCCAGAAGAGCTGGTCTGGCGGGCGGCAGGCTTCGCGAGTGATACGCACCTGTCTCAGTCGGGGGACTCCAATCAGGTACAGGCCGTCTTGACGAGTCATGCCCTTGCGCGGAGCCGCATTGCCGTTGTAATCCTCTGCCTTGTGAAGTGAGCGTATAAGCGTCGTATTGAGGTAGTGCATGACACCGCCGAGGTCCTTGGCGTCCTCGAGTTTTACGGCATCGTCACCGGCGATGGAATGACCATCCACAAACAAGTTACGCGCTGTCCTCATCGAGTAGAAGGAGTTTGGATCTTTGTTTCCGTGAATGATAACTAGCAAGCACGCTATATAGGCGAGGAACGTGGCGATGTCACGAATCGCCTCATGAGTCAACAAATCCTTCATTTTCTTAGACCGCATCTTGCGCAGTTTGCGCCTCGGTACTTGCCGGTACATGGGCCGTGTGCGCTTGGCATGTATAGCGTGTGCATACTCCTCAGCGATACTGGCGTCCATAGCGGCCTGTGCCGGACGCTCGGCCGAGCGGTTCTCCACTTCTGGTGCTGCTTGACAGCACCACGTTACCATTAGAGAGACGCCGACGATAATCAGCGGCTGGATAAACAGCACGCTCTGCAGCAGTGAGACCCCCGAAGACGCCAACCAGATGTAGCACTTGAGGGCGCCATACTGAGCACTGTAGGCCAAGCAGAGCATACTGCAGACCATCATACTGAGCACTGCCAACACCCAGGCCACGTAGATGCACCACCAGGGCAGCATACAGCCGGGCTGTTTGTCGCGAAGCGGCACCGCGCCACCGCCGACACGCTCCTGCATCTCTGCAGTGTCGGCGGGAGCCGCTGCCTTGTCCTCAAAAGATTCGCCCTCAGTCGGTTGACCGACCACTTGTGATCCTCCCGCCCCGCTTGCAGCTGCCTGGGCACCATCGTGTTCCTCCTCGGTGACGACGGTGCGCAGCTGGTCGTCGTCCAGCGGTTGGGAGCGGCGGAAGAGCACGATGATGGGCGTGACCAGCAGGCCGACGAGCAGGGCGCTCTCCGCGCTGATGACAAGGTCGTACCAGTCGAGGCCAAACGTCTGGCTGCGCGATATCTGGTCGGACGCGCCACCGGTCGGTACGCCGTAGAACATGAGGCTGGCGAGCATGTTGGCCAGAAGAAGCGTCATGGCACACGCGAGCCGCTGGCAGCGCGTGAACGAGCTGCTCAGTGGCCGTGAAAACACGCTGAACCAGAGATGACCGTCACGGAGGCTCTCTTCGGCGCGGCGCGACACGGACGTGTTCCAGGCGGTTACCTCGTGCAGGGCGGCCGGTCGGGCGGTCACTAGAAGCCCGGTCACCGGATGCAGCCAGCGGCCGACCAGGAACACCCAGACGCGGTCCGTCTGACAGTCGCGCACTAGCACCCGATCCAGGAACCACTCGGGGTTGTTGCCGCTGTTGTCGTGCCAGATGCGCAGCTCAGTTATGTCGCCGAGCGAGCCCTCTGTGGCGATCAGGAACCACGAGTCGGAGCCGCGCTCCAGCGTTCGCTTCCGTTTCTTCTCGCCGGTGAGTAGGTGCGTGTTGGAGGAGCCCTGCTCGCCGCACAGCTCGAGAGCCGAATGTGCCGTGGTGCCCGCCTTGTACTGGACGCCTGTATACACCGTGACAAGGTAGGTGTATCGGTGCCGCGGGTCGTTGTCGTCTAAGTAGACGATGTTGCGTCGTTTCAGGTCGCGCTCGTCCTGCTTGTGGGCGTAGGTGAGAAGGAGGCCGAAGACAAGCAGCAGAACTGCCATAAAGTAGAGCGCCGTCGGGTTCTGGGACAGCAGCATATTCATATCCACCACCATGGTGACGTCGATCCTGTTGGGCAGGACGAGGAAGGAACCGGCGAAGTCGGTCAGGTGCGAGCACTGGCAGTGGAGGACATCCACGGTGCTGAGCGGCCCCACCTCGCAGCCGGCGTCGGTGAAGGCTGTCAGGTTGTCACTCCAGTACATGCATCGGCCGGCGAACGTAGTCAGGTTGTAACTGAGGATGAGAAGCAGCCGTCAGGCGAAGGGCACTGTCTGACACAAAGTGCAGATTCATGCAGGCACACATATAGAAACTATGGAAGCTGCACGTTATGTTTACTGCCTCCGCTTTACCTACCACTACAGGTTTAGTCATATTAAGTATGAACCTATACAAGCTCACTGATCATTTAGCAGCATTTGTGTCAATTTCTGCTGCAGTCCGTCATCATACTACTCGGCTCTGGTTGACAGGTGATGCAAGTCGAGCAGCTGGGCATCGCCAGAGGAGCTGACCTGATGTGTTTGTGCCGCTCGCAGTCGTGGAACGTCATGTTGGGCGTGCAGATGATGGCACGCTCCAGCGTGTTAAGGAGGTCGTCCCGGTAGAAGGTGGAAACGGTGGCGGGCGCCCCTGCAGCCCGCACGCCATCCTTTCCAATCCGCGGCGTCAGCCAGCCCCTAATCATGGTTACCACACCATCCTCTGCAACACCATGTGAGTCCGAGATTACCGGGGTAGTGTGTACATGAGGATTGATTGGTAAACCTGTTCAACCGTTGCACATTGACGTAGTTGAACACGTTTGCTTTTCAGGAGATACTCAAAAGTGGGACACTCATTGCTCTTAAACACATCCAGTCGATCGGTTGCAGGACGTCCAGCACGCCGCCACTCCACTTGCGACACTGCCCCTAATGCTGACGACACTGACTCAAACGACAATATGTTGACTCAACTCCGATTTGACTCAAACTCATTTTTTTAGCCGACTCAACTCCGACTCGACTAAACATTAATTTTTTTCCAAGCCGACTCAACTCTGACTCGATTTATTTGAGTCGGAGTCGAGTCAGATTTTACTCAACGACTCATGAGTCGAGCACATCCCTGAATGTGAGCCCTTCCCATATTTGGTTTGCCTGAGGTTTGCCCGAGGTCGAATAAATTATACTTCAGTAAATGGTTCTTCCTGGGCAAAGTTTCGGGAATGCTGGTCAGTCTCCATCATGAAAACTGATCAGCCTCGGACCTGCCGGTTGGATAAGTCAAGGAGGAAAACGGAGGAGTGACGCCACAGTCAAATACCAAATAAATAAATAAACACCCACACATCATCAACAACACTATGTGGGATGCTGCTATGAAGCTGCTGCGAAGTGAAGCTGCAGTTGAAGCTCAACTATACACCACGTTATGCGTCATGCTATTGCTCATAGCAGTTGGCTAAAGATTGCTCTTTGGGAAGGTAAATGCTGAGGAAAAAACATAACTGCAAAACTTACCTGATCTACTGTTCTCGATGGTTTCTGTGTCCTCCACGAAACGGTTGTGGATCTCCTTGGCTCTCAGAAGGTGCTCTCCCATGACATAGCTGAAGATGAAAATAGGCATGTTATTGCTATCCATAGTAATAGCAAATAGATGGAATTTTTGCTTAAATCATCTCGTATTGATAATGCACTATACCAGTGATGCTGGAATTAAATTAATTATTGGTGGCATTCGGCCGGACCCGTAACCAGAATGCCTGCGCAACTGCATATCTCTGGGATCTCGGTGCTCCCTCTGACCACTGTTGGTGTGCCCCAAGAAGTAACCGTCTTTAACCATTTTGCAATCGAATAAAAACAATTGAACATAAGCAGCTTTGAATCTTGTGTGCACACTTTACTGAGCGGACACTGTCAGGACGCTAATATTCAGATAAGTTTTTTGTCTACATCGTCCTATTTTGAGATGGTTGCTCGATGCTTTTATTGTGCACCCTCCGGAAACTCATACTGGATACGGGCCAGTGTCAAGCTGATGCATAGTAATTATGCTAAATAGTAAATAATAAAAATAGATATAATTGTAAGTATATAAGTATTAATATGTACAGTTACGCTTTGCGATATACTAATCATCATGGAAGAGCCTGATATTGTCGTTAAAGTTTCTCTGCGACCTGAAAGACGCCTTTATGGTTGACCTGCCCCACGAGAGCTGTAAGTACTTTTTAATGCTAATAACTTCGAAAACTTAAAAACTCACTGGTAGTCGAGCTGCTCGTCTGGGTCGTGCTCGTACTGCAGGGCGCCGGTCTGAGGTTTGCCGGACGGGTCAACGTGGTCTGGAATCGGCTCAAGCACCGTGTCGTTCAGCAGCCGTTTGCTCGTCTCCGGGTGAAGCATGACTCCCAGGTACCACTCCTCGATACCCCTCACCTGGTCGGCCCTGGTTATGATGGTGAATACATCGACTTCACGTTCCATCATCTTCCTCCGCTTCTTGGGCACCGTCCACTGTAGACGACGCTCGGGGAGGTCGAAGTTTTTGGTCATGGTGTGGATGCTTGGTTTTTCGTCCTTCAGGTAGTTGATGAATAGCTTCACGGGCACATGGTAGGTGATGCTAAGGTTACGCCGGTCTTGCACCAGCACAATCTGCGGGATTGGGATGAGCTGAGTCACTTGCGAGTAGCCACCCGGCGGCACAAAGAGCTTATGATTTTCGAAGTCTGCGTCCTTGGGAAAATTGTTTCGTCCATTCAGTGTATGGTACCAGTCGAGCAGCTTTGCCTTTCCCTGCACATGAACGACGTCAGTGGAGCTCCGTCGTAGAAAAATGTCTATTTTCTTCTGCATATCGCCTACCTTGATGTCTTGGTAACCGGGAACGCTGCGTACATTGATGCTGATGAGGTCAGTGGACACGTTTTTGGCTGACTCCTCGTCCCACCAGTAGGGATTTCTCTTCATACCCGTAACCGTCAGCTCCAGAGCTTTCACGTCTGGATGTTCATCTAGAATGTCTGCTACATTCGGCATCACTGCATAGTTGCTATCCGTCTCGCGCGCAATCCCTTCATCCGTCAAGCCGACCATCGTGAAGTTAGTTGCCGTCCGTCTGTCTAAGTGCTGCACCCATAAGCTTATCTCGTCGGATTCAAGTATCTTGGGTTTCTGACCTGGCTCTAGACGCTTTCCAAGTGCCTCGTAAACGCTGTTGGCAGCTGATTTGTGCATGCCTGCCACGCGAGCAACTCGCCGTCTCTTCTCATCGATGTGGTCGATGCGCTTGTCGTCGAACACGTCATAGTCACGTTCATTGTTGGGATAGAAAAGGTCGACGGGCTCGAGATCAGGCGCCTTCGCCTCCTCAGTGGCCACGCGCATCGCGGCTGAGAGAGTGTTCACTACACTACCGGCCGCCTTCTCAATCAGCTTCGACGGAACAGATGGGTCGTCGGCATAGCCCTTCAGCAGTTTTTTCGCCAGCCCGTCTATACGATTGAGGAGTTTCTCAACTGTCTCCGGAAAGTACTCGTCACGATGACCGCCAGCGATAGCGGTCAGGGAGTCTGCCGACTGCTCCAGCATGCCTAGCGTTGGAGTCGGCACGTCGCTGATGGAATCGAAGAGTTGCTTTCTCAACTTACGTTTCTCATTTACTTTGGTAACGTCGTCGGGAGCTGCATCCGGTTCGGTGATCTGATTGAGCAGCGATGATGAAGCAGAGACGACTTGCAGTGCCGTCGGAAAGTCGCCGTTTTTAATCGCCTCCGCAATCTTATCTAGGCCACTCGGGAGCACTTTGAAGACATCCTTAGTGTATGTTATGACGTCCGACTCTACGACAGAAACGGGTGGGCGAACTGTGACGTTCACAAATGTATTTGTGAAGACACCTGCGGAGTCGCTAATGCGAACTCGCAACACGCTAGTGTAGTCTTGCTTGACGTCGCCAATCGTCAGCATGACCTTTTCCGCCACAGGATTGATGTCTTCAAAGAGGACGTAGTATCGGCCGTCGGGCCGCATCTCTTGAAACTGGTAAAGCAGCGGTAGCTGTGCATCCGTCCAGTTGGCGCAGCGCAACGAGAAAAACGTGACCCCGGACACGCCTTCCGTTGGGTTTATCCAGCAGCGCCCAGGCTTGGGGGCACCGTTGAGCTGCAACTTTGTCATTTGCGCAACACCTGCTTCCACATTCTGTTCGATAGCGGCTACCTTCAGTGAAATGTGGTAGGATCGAGCCGGGCTCAATGTTCCCGCGTTGATGATAAGGTGCGGGTCATTTGGCCCGAACGACGTGTCCTCGCGCCAGTTGATGATGCTACCGGCACCATCACCTCCAACGTCAGTGACGTGCCATTGCACTCTAAACTCATCGTCACAGTTGGGGCATTCGGCGCGGAATGAGATTTTGTCCTGCCAGTCGGCTGGACCGTCACAGTTGTATTGGCAAATGATAGAAGCCCGCTTACTGCCTATTGGCATGACGTCCACGATCTGTTGAGTGGCGCATATTCGGTTGGGACCTTTGGGATACTCCATTTTTTCGATTGTTACTTGAAACACATACCGTTGTCGTACGGCCATCTGGAATCCAGGAGGGAGTATTTTAGGACGTTCAAAGAACATTCCTGGAAGGTCACGATGAGGGCCAAAACAAAACTGGTCGCCCTGTCTCGAGGGCGAACGCCAACAACGCCACCTGACTTTAACAGTACCAAGAGCGCCGTCTGGCTGGTCGTCGTCACGCGAGCCCCCGGCGTTCAGCTCGATGTGGTCTTCAGGCAGGGACACCAGGTCACCACCGGAAATTTGGCACCGTAGCGGCAGCGGCGCGATGCGGAACCATCCAAGCTTATGGGCCGACACGGTACCGAGCGACTCGATATAGGCGTCAGCGCGAATCTTAACCGCCCAGAGGCCGTACGAGAGCCTGAAGGATGGCACGCGCAGGTCGTGTTGATCCACTGAGACGTCGCCAAGCTCCACGTGGTTGCTGCTGGTGGGGTAGGGCTGTTCCTCGGTGATGTGGTGCACGGACCACCGCACTTGGTCGATGCTCACCGTGGGACAGCTCGACTCGGTGACGGCGTATAGCCGCAACGTGTCGCGACGGTTGTATGTCGGCGCCGTGTCGCGCGTCGTACCTGAGTTTCGGATCTCCACTGTTGGGAGGCACATGTTGGGGTTGGCGTTGGGAGCAATCACAGCAGGCCTCACGTCCAGGGGAGTGAGATGACCACTGCTGGTGCACTCGACCTGGATGTTGTACGTGCCAGGGTACGTATACAGGTGTGTGAACTCGCGAAGATAAAACCCACTCCGGTAGTGGTAACCAGTCACGTTAAAATTCTGAATCTTCCAGAGTCGTTTCCGGTTTTGCGCCGACATCACAAGGTCTTTGGATAGGATCTCGAGGTATGTGTTGTCCTGCAGATCAATGAAGCACTTGAAGGGCATGCTGCCACGGGTCTGCATGACTAGCTTCAATGGGTAGGATTTTAAGGCCATTCCCTGCCCATTATCCAGGTGAAACAGCGCTAACCTTAAGGGTTGCATCACGGTGCATTCTGGTCCAGTAAAGCGTCCTTTACACTCGCACACATAATCTTCTCCATGGAAACCCTTCTCTTCCAGGGTTGTGCAGACGCCGTCGTTGTGACATGGCTTCTTGATAGCACACACACTCAGCTCAATATTGCAATCTTTACCGGAAAAGCCTTCTTTGCAGTGACATATGTAGCTGCCCAGTATCGGCGAGCATGAGCCTCCGTTTTGGCATGGTTTCGAGAAGCATAAATCAAACATAGTCTCGCAATGTGTGCCTGACCAGTTATCGGTGCAGGAACAGGCATAGTATGGCTTCATTTCCGTCGGTACACAGGTCCCTCCTGCAACGATGGCACATGCTATATTAGGAAGCTAGTGAAAGAAACATGCATACCTGAACTTTCACATATTTAACTATTTTATCTGTATCACACATTCTGTTTTAATTGTATTTTTGTTTTGTAATGTTTCATAAATCCAAAGTTTTAGTTTGATTGTTTCAATTTTCGATTCTTATTTATCTCGAAAGAGTTTTCAATGAAACTGCTCCGTTTTTGTTTTATCAGAGAAGATGTCAAATTCATGTCCGAGAAGGTATGTCAAGTTTCGCCAAGTTATCCTTTTTTATTGTTTAAAATATTTGTCAGGAGTACTTTGTGCCCACCAGTCAATAGCGGAATACCCATACGATTTTATTTTTGCAAATTAATGTTGTGATGTGTCCAAAATGTATATGTAAGAAGCTTAAACTGTTGGTGTAAGGATCGGAAAAAACATGGTTAGAATCACCTTAAAAAAATACCAATGTTTTTTTTTTGGGGGGGGGGGCACTCCAGGTCCTTATTTTTGGCCAAAGTTCAGTTTTTTACTTGCTTAGGAAGATGTCGTCATAGCGCATCGAATGGTCTTTGTTTTATCAAAATGGTTCTGGAAGCTACCGACGGGCAGGGCGTCGATTTGTTATTTGTTGTTAGGGGACGAGCAGAATCTGTCCCCTCATCGTCGGGAATCGGCTTTCCGGTCGCCCGCAGGGAATAGGGTTGACTCTCGCCAGAGCAGGGAGAGGGGGGATAACGGTTGCAATCTCTGCCTGTTTTGGGGGGGAATACCTCGCGCATTCATTCGCGTATTACTACGAAATTTCCGGTACCTTACTATTGGTAAATTTGCACCTGCCTTCCAGAAATAGAAGCAATGACCAACATGACCCGCAAGGGCGTAGCAATCATTTCTCGAGACGGGTGCATCTGGTCGGGGGGGGGGCGTCACGAGGGGGGTTCACATAAATATCCGACGAATTCCGATACCAGGGCTCACTCTAGGCCTGAGAGAGCTAATGTCAGGTCTGAGAAAGACCAGTCTAGATCTGAGAGGGTCCTCGAAAGGGTTCTACCTCCTTATCATAGGGCTCTCTGGCAGACTAGGAGGGTCCTTGTATTGTGTAAGTGGGCTTTGAATTCGCTTCTCTCATGGTATTTTACAACATAAAATGACGGCCGACAGGCCGTGTTTTTACTGCCTGTGTCATGTGTGTCACTGAGTCATGTCAAGCGCAAATTTCGTTGCCTTGCATATCGATGCTTAAACTGGCGCAAGTCTTGTTTTGTTGTTCAGGAGTATATAAACAGGTGCAATTATGTGACCTTTGTGGTTTTTACTGAGGTCACGACTTTCCAAAGGTGAACTGATATCACTGATCTTTGATTACCTTTGAAAACTTGTTTTATCTCCAATGGATTCTAGGGTATTTTTACGGGCTGACTTTGAACATCGCAATCATTAGTTACACAAATATGGGTTCAAATGAGGTCATGATCTATCGCTTGTTAACGGAGGTCACTGACAGATGACCTAAAATGATCCTTGACGTTTGACAGGCCATAAAGGCAAATTTAGATCTGGAATGTATTAACACGCATTTTGCTGACCACATGGAACGTCTTGGTCCTTAAAGGGAATAGTCCACCTCTAACATGGGGTTTTGAATTGAGATAGCCAATTTGTAGCTTCCATATCACCAACCATGACAAACCAACCATGACACAAGGCAGCTTATCTGAAAACTTACTATCAATGGTTCGAGAGCGAGTTTTGTGTTCAAATCGCTTGATTTTTACCAGATATGTGAATAATTCCAGATGCGACCAAACGTCATCGAAAAAAG
>JARFNZ010132185.1:0-11153 GCA_031763405.1 Balanus nubilus
GAGCCCCCTCTCCCCCAGCCATCGCCGGTTCTTTGCACAAGTGGCACGACGAAGTCCCGAGCACAGGGACGCGCATGCGCTGTCACGTCTGCTTCCTTGTCTTTGGCCCGACTGCGAGCCGCCATAGCAACAATACGCATCTCTCTATTTAGTCTCGGTGCTTTTTATTTGTGCTCAAATGCCCACCCTCGGCTGAAAGAGCGGTAGGAACTGCACGGAAGAAGTATAGTAATATTTATGGTTCCCACACAGGATTAGGATCTGGTCCATCTTATCGTTTCCATGTTGCATGATCAAATTTCCTTGAATTATATCGTCGCAAGTTTTTGTAACCAATCAATTCCGCACACCTACATAACTAATGAGTCGTTCCAGTTTGTTCTTTCCGATAACGTTCAAGCCTGTTGGCAAAATAGCATAGCACTAGTTATGGAGTAGGTGTCTAATAACAACATGTTTAGTCATCTCCTCTTGTAGACAGTATGCTGATTTCGAATCTGCTACTTGCTCGTTGTAATACTTCGCGAAGATTTAAATCTTAGCAGCCTAGATGTCAGTCAGTTAAATGCATGCCGCGTCTATCCTTACTAGGCGAACTATGGGGATAGCGGGCGCCTCGCCGCAGTACAGTGCTACGAAACGGAGTCCCCAGAAACCTTGATACGTGCACTGCACAGACTATGGGTATATAAGATTGTCAGAATGTCCGCTGGGGACGTCTTCCCACCTCTTTCACATAACCGCTATTTCACCCAGTGGGGACACCAGCCCAGAAGAGGGACACTAGGCGTTAATTCACATGTTGAGAATGCCGCTTAGGCTCAGCCATCCTACTCGCTGCCGGGTGAACTTTGCAGTGAAGCTGGCAGTGACTGGGCTCTGGGGCGCTCACTCGAGTTTTGACCTGGTCTCTCTTGACAATGGCTGCGGAATGACTTTCTATCTCGGCTATCCACGCTCAGTGGGGATCACATGCCTTCCTCTCCTGACACGCTCTCCTTCTCGAGGGGAGGTCACTTCTCCAGAGGCCACTTCTCCAGAGGAGGTCACTTCTCGAGGGAGGTCACTTCTCGAGAGGAGGTCACTTCTCGAGAGGAGGTCACTTCTCGAGGGGAGGTCACTCGAGGAGGCCACTTCTCGAGAGGAGATCACTTCTCGAGAGGAGCGGGGATGCTGCGAGAGACTCGAGTGTGGCCTCGGCGGGGCCTGGGGCGACTCTGGCTGCTGCTGACGCCCTTGCTGCGTCTCTCGCTGCTCGGGACCTCTGACTTGACGATGGAGGGCTGCGGCTGCACTGGCAGGCCGGTGTTGTGTTGTGATCCGTGATATGTTGATCGCTTTTCTCTCACCCCTCACGCCGACGTTGTGTATCTCGTGTGAGGTGTTCCGCTGTGTATTGCGTGCCTCTGCCTCCGGCATGCTCGAGCAACTGTGCCGTCCTCGATGTTTGTCCGTCTGGATGTTCTACTCACTCACTTTCTGCTGGTGCACAGCGGAAGGGGACGGTCCACGGGTGAAAAGTCGACGGAAGCGTGTCAGCATATTTGCGGAAACGTTTCGACTCATGCAGTGAAAAACATGGTCGGATGGATGCAAAGTTTCCCGCAGTTATGTAGCACGTTTTAGTTGACTTTTCATTTCTTTAGCGTCCGATGCATGCAAACAGTTCATTCACCGATTGGTCTACTCTTCACTTCGTGTCGGTCTGCGTGCATTTGCGTTGCTGTATAGTGCACCTGCATGTACGATTCTCTCAACTGTCACTAATTCTGTAGTGATGTCTTTTTGCAGCACCTGTCCCTGATTTTGCAGTGTAGAGTTGCCCTGCAAAGGCACAAGGACGCCTGCTCTTGAGCAAAGAGGACGCAGTTCGTCTTTGTGCCCGCGCATGGCAAGTCGGCACATCGTTTAGCCGATCTCACTTAGCATCTGTGTTGTTTTCCCTATCGGTTTTGGTTTATGTCGGTTTTGCTTAGTTCCATCGGTCGCTGGCCTAGATTCGGCACGTACTAACTCAGCATTGTGCCCACCTTTTTTCTTTCGTTTCTGCTTGTCTGCCCTGCTCTGCCGTTGCCGCCGCTTTCCTGGCGTCACCGCTGCAGTGCTTCGACGAGCGGACACCTTCGCAGGCGCTGCGATGGCGGAGAACTCCGGGGACATGCACACCAGCCCCAGCGGAGTCTCGCTGCCGGACGCCAACGGACACGCCAACGGCACCTCCACCGCCGACATCGCCAAGGTAGGACGCTGTCGGGGTGAGCTCATGAAGCTTAGGCGGCAGGACGGTCGACGGTTAGGTAAAAGGTGATGGGGCTGCTAGATTTGTCGTGTATTTCGGCCGTTGATTTTCGGATGTAAATCCGATTATATGTCGTATAAGACTAATTCAGTCTTGTCATTGCTCACCAAACGCGTTTGACGAGCAAGGGTTGTATGTAAGTACATGGGCTCCACGAAATATGTTTCTACATCTACTTCTCACACAGTCGGTAAGTTTTCCAGGGGTTTGTCTGACCGACGTCTACGTCCGTCCGTCCACAGAGGAACCTGCAGTTCATGCGGAAGATCCCGGCGGGCGCCGAGGCGTCCAACATCCTGGTGGGCGAGGTGGACTTCCTCGAGAAGCCCGTGTCGGCCTTCATCCGCCTGAGCACGGCCTCGCTGATGGGTGACCTCACCGAGGTGCCCGTGCCAACCCGCTTCATCTTCCTGCTGCTCGGCCCCGTGGTGAGTGCAGACTGAGACTTTCATTGGCTTTGTGAACCATGTACCACGTTTACGTGCTGGAATGTGGTACACCTACGCTCCACTTGAGTTGAAAGAATGACTTAAGTTACGTTATGTTACATTGGCCAAAGAATGACTTAAGTTACGTTATGTTACATTGGCCAAAGAATGACTTAAGTTACGTTATGTTACATTTACTTGGCCGAGTGTGTTTGTCAAGTTCGTTTTGATGCCCCTGTTACTAGAATAGCGCTGTTTCGGATTTGTCGGTGCTTTTTTGCTGTGCTGCTTAACAAGTTCTGGCGGTATTTTCCGGACGATGCTGATAAGTTAACAACCTCTCCGTTCTTCCCGCGCCACTCTGACGCCGGCGGTGTCCGTTCGCAGGGCGGCATCTCGCGCTACCACGAGGTGGGCCGCGCCATGGCCACGCTGCTCTCGGACGAGGTGTTCCACGACGTGGCCTACAAGGCCAAGAACCGCGGCCACCTGCTGGCCGCCCTGGACGAGTTCCTGGACGCGGTGACGGTGCTGCCGCCCGGCGAGTGGGACCCCACGATCAGGATCGAGCCGCCGGACACCGTGCCCTCGCAGGACCCTCGCAGGAAGCGCCCCAACAAGGACGAAAGCGAACAGGACGACGAGGAGGAGGAGGAGAAGTACCGCATCCAGTCGGGTCTGGTGCGCACCGGACGCGTCTTCGGCGGTCTGGTCAACGACATCAAGCGCAAGACGCCGTGGTACCTGTCCGACTTCAAGGACGCGTTCGCGATGCAGTCGCTGGCCTCGTTCATCTTCCTGTACTTCGCCTCGCTGACGCCGATCGTGACGTTCGGGGGACTGCTGAGTGACGCCACGGACACCCGACTGGCCGCCATCGAGTCGCTCGTCTCCGGATTGATATGCGGCGTCATCTACGGCTTCTTCTCCGGACAACCGCTGACAATCCTCGGCTCCACGGGACCCATGCTTGTGTTTGAACAGATCGTCTACCAGTTCTGCAAGACAAACGACATCAACTACCTGTCGTTCCGGTTGTGGGTGGGTCTCTGGATCGGGTTCTACTTGATAATGCTGGTGGCCACAGACGCCAGCGCCTACGTCAAGTACATCACCCGCTTCACTGAGGAGAACTTCGCCACTCTCATCGCTTTTATCTTCATCGTCAAGGTTAGTGAGGGTGTCCGTTAACGACATGTCTTACGACAATTCCTGGCAACTAACAGAAAACTGCGCAATGCTGAGACCTAGAAATGTTATCCGCTTATCTATTTCGTCTAAGACGAATTTCGCACTTCTGCATTGCTATATGATTGCAAATGCGTTGAGAGTTGAAAAAGTTACTCCTTTGTGTTAGATTTGTCTTGCACAGCCGAACAATCTCAAATTCGCTGGTATGTATTTGACATTATTCTCTGATTCCCAACTAGCGTCTCTCCCTGTGCATCATTTGTGCTCATGACCTCAATCAGTCGATTCCCTCCTCTGACCCAGGTCTGTTTGTCGGCCCCCAGGCGTTCGAGAAGGTCATCCACATCGGTGACCACCACGAGCCAGTGCCGCACTTCTTCATGCTGTCAGCCAACTGCACCTGCCTCCCGGGCGGGGAGGAGGTGTACGAAAACTTCACCTGGCCTGCCAACTTCTCGTGGGGCGGCGTCGAGCACGCCACCGACTGCCTACTGGTCAGTCAAGTGCCCCAAAGAATGCGGGAGGAGGATGAAAGAAAGACGTCTGGAGAAACGGAAGTAGTGGTGTGGTGGCGGGGTCGAAGGGGCATAGAGTTTGTATCTATCAAGACATTATTCAGACGAACTTGCAGATGGGTTTCTAAAGGGACCCGCCCCGTCATCCGAACTCATTCTGCTCTTTGCAGCGCCCTGATAACTTTAAAATCGTCCGTACGGTTCCTGAAAACCAACTTGATGCCAACAGCTGAGGGAGGCGAAAGTTCTGCTCGGCCTTCGTGCATACGTCACACACTAACACATCCCGTGACCTGTTCCACAGACGTTCAACGGCACCCTGAACGGCACGGGGTGTCCGGGCGAGCACGACACTGCTCACCCGCTGCACGCGGCCGGCGAGTCGCTGGTGCACGGCTGCTCCGACCGCTTCCTCATGTCCATCCTGCTCTTCCTGCTCACCTTCCTGATCTCAATCAACCTCAAGGAGTTGAAAACGTCGCCGTACTTCCCCAACAAGGTGAGTGGAGTGCCAGTGATGGGATCCAGACCGATTGCTGCGCAGTCTGTTTGTTTGTAATTGGTCTGAGAATGCTTTGTTTCAACTCTGGGTTTTGTGAAATTTTACAGTTTAGCTTTCTGAGGCTCAACATGATATTTTTGACGCAAGAAGCAATAAATACTGATTCAAATGACATTTTGTGGTAACTCGGTCAGATTTCCATGCATGTGCAGTAAACCAAACTGCCATTTGTTCTGCTGGTATACTTGATGTCTCGTGGTGAGAGGTTGCCGCCAATGCCAATAATAACGCTGACCACGCCAACATCTATCCCCAGGTCCGCAGCTTCATCAGTGACTTCGCCGTCATCATCGCCATCGTCTGCATGACTGCGGTCGACTACCTCGCCGGCATCGACACGCCCAAGCTGAGCGTGCCGGACAAGTTCCAGCCGACGTGGGAAGGCCGTGGCTGGCTCATCCCCTTCTTCAACGGCAACGCGTGGTGGACGGCGCTGGCGGCCGCGTTGCCCGCGCTCCTCGGTGTCATTCTGGTGTTCATGGACCAGCAGATCACCGCCGTCATCGTCAACAGGAAGGAGCACAAGCTGAAGGTGCGCCGGTGGAACGGGAGGGGGGTGAGGTGTTTCGGGCCGCCTGGTCCGCGAGTTGATGATGTTGATTTGGGTTTTAGGGCGCTTCGACGCTGAAGTCATTTCGCGCTCGTGACGAAAGGCAACGAGTGACATTGGGGGTAAACTGTGCGAGTGGAGTACACTGCGGTACTTCTGCGAGTCGTTTGAGACATTGTGTCACATAGAGTATAGACGGCAGTGAATCCGACAGGTAACAGAAATCTTGAGTGAAACACGTTATATATCTAAGCAAAGCTTAGTAGATAGATATCTACTTATTTCGGATGGTTTATCTGCAGATAAAAAATCAAATCCTACACTTAAATTCCTCGATGATGTTCATTGTCCCTGTCCGGTCGCTCTGCAGTCTGCACGCCCTTTTCTACGGACGCGTCAGACAATGTTAAAGTGTCCCATGTCGCACGATGGTCTCCCTTCTTCACTCCTGCCATAGAAACTTCGGTAGCTGCAAAACTGCTACCTCAGCGTACCGGCACCGTGTTCTAACTGCGGACCTCCGTCTGTGCGTCCACAGAAGGGCGGCGGCTACCATCTGGATCTGTTTGTGCTGGCCCTGCTCGTCATCATCCTCTCCATCTTGGGCCTGCCCTGGTTCGTGGCCGCCACTGTGCTGGCCATCAACCACGTCAACTCGCTCAAGGTCGAGTCAGAGTCGGCGGCGCCCGGAGAGAAGCCGCAGTTCCTTGGCGTCAGGTGAGTAAATGGGGCTGTTGTTCTCAGTCGTGGAGGACGCGTGGTCGCACAGGCTGTCCTGGTCGTGCCTTCTGTCCTGGTCATGTCTGCTGTCCTAGTCATACCTGCTGCCTGGTCGTCCCTGCTGTCCTGGTCGTCCCTGCTGTCCTGGTCGTCCCTGCTGTCCTGGTCGTCCCTGCTGTCCTGGTCATGTCTGCTGTCCTGGTCGTACCTGTTACCCTGGTTGTCCCTGCTGTCCTGGTCGTCCTTGCTGTCCTGGTCATGTCTGCTGTCCTGGTCATTTCTGCTGTCCTGGTCGTACCTGTTGCCCTGGTCGTCCCTGCTGTCCTGGTCATGTCTGTTGTCCTGGTCATGTCTGTTGTCCTGGTCGTACCTGTTGCCCTGGTCGTCCATGCGTCCTGGTCGTGTGGAAGGTCTCGGTGTTGCTTGTGCCTGGGATCAGATGTTTCTGCGTCTCGACACTGAACCGATTATCTACGGTTTCCCACACCCAGGGATTCCGTCCTGACAATATGTCAGTTTTAGAGTAATCCAGACCTGAATTGCTACTTCCTACATCCAAATGTCCTTCCGCTTTCCTCACGTTGTCTTTTCATTTCAGAATGGCATGATCATTGGCAAGCTATTTAATGAACAGATGTGCTAAAAAGACTTGATGCCTTTTTAAGTTTCAACATATATGTCACGCTTGAATCACAAGTAAAGATAACCTTATGACGCTCAGCCTCTCTCCTCCCATCTGACAAGTCGCCATGCTCTAACGCTTGTTGTCTTCTACAGGGAGAACCGCGTGACGCACATCCTCATCTTCGTCACCATCGGTCTGTCGGTGTTGATGACGCCGCTCCTGAGGATGATTCCCATGCCGGTGCTGTTCGGCGTGTTCCTCTACATGGGCGTCGGCGCGCTGAAGGGCCTGCAGTTCTTCGATCGGATCCTGATCATGTTCATGCCGGCCAAGTATCAGCCGGACTACACCTTCCTTCGTCAGGTAGGAACAAATAGAGCGTGTTTGTTCATGTATTGAACAAATAGAACAAATTCATGTTTCGCGTACATGTCAAATGATTAACTTTAATTGAAGATAACTGTTCGCTTGATCTTCCCAGACTATGGATGTCATCCTGCTGTATTTCCAGGTCTATTCGTGTTTTCTTGGCGGCTCATTTAAAAATCCTCCGATGTATGTGTTCACCTGTTCAGTATTCACCTGTTAACGCTGACTCTTCCATTCCAGGTTCCTCTGAAGCGTGTTCACCTCTTCACGTCCATCCAGCTCATGTGTCTGATTGTGCTCTGGGTCATCAAATCCATCTTCGAAACGTCCATTTTGTTCCCGCTTATGGTAAGCACTGGTTACTGAATCACGTAACTCCAGCGTCATAACATTGAATGCAGCTCAATCGAGTTTTGATTCTGTGGTTGCCATCGATATGTGGATGTGGTCACTGGCGGATCCAGGGGGAGGGGGGGGGGCATTAGGGGCAAATTGGGGGGGGGCAAATGTCCCCCCCCCCCCCACCCCCAAACCGCCTGAAATAGTCGACAATTTGCACATTTCCCGCTCTGGAAGGAAATCTAAGCAACTTGTATCAAGGAAAGTTTGTTTTAAAACGTCTAGCAATGCATAAGGAAGCGAAATCCGAGGGGGTTTCTAAAATTCGTGAAACTTTTTCGGAGGTATGCCCCTCCCCCCACACACAGCGCCAGAGACCGACGTTCTGGATTCGCCAGCGGATGTGGTGTACGCTCTGTAAAAGTTCTGTAAGTGTTTGTACAAAATCGTTTTTGTATTCCATATTAATACGGTACACAAGTTTGCCCTTCACTGTTTTGATTTCACCATAGGGGAAACTGATCATGTCTCGGCGATTCGTGTCTGGTGTGAGTGAGGCTGCGCGTTTCTGTTCTGACGGCTATGTTTGTGTGGCAGTTTGACGGCTGTGTTTGTGTGACTGTCTGTCGGCTGTGCAGGGGTGAAGCTTCTCCAAACAAGTCAAGGGGGCTGAGGTGGGGAAAGTCGCTCAAGGTACCATCAAAATCCTGAATGATACGGGTTTCTCCTCGGATTTGATCCGCTTTCTCGTCAAAGTTGGAGGGGCTCAAGCCCAAATTGGGGAGCCCAAGCTCATCCAACTGAATACGAAACTACACCCCTGCGGCTGTGTTTGTGTGGCTGTCTGAAGACCGTGTTTGTATGTCTGTATGTGCCGTCACTGGTGGTGACCGTCTGTATGTCTGTCTGTACCGTCACTGGTGGTGACCGTCTGTATGTCTGTCTGTACCGTCACTGGTGGTGACCGTCTACATGTCTGTCTGTACCGTCACTGGTGGTGACCGTCTGTATGTCTGTCTGTTCCATCACTGATGGTGACCGTCTGTATGTCTGTCTGCGCCTTCAGTTGGTGGTGATGATCGGAATCAGGAAACTGCTGGAGAAGATCTTCTCGGTGGACGAGCTGCGTGTGCTCGACGACGTGCTGCCAGAGTTCAGCAGGAAGAAGAAGCAGGAGGAGCATGACATGCTCGAGGAAGAGGTACGTGGCAGATGGGGAGAGGAAAAGGTACCTGGTAGAGGGGGTGGGGAAAGAGCGGAGGACTACAGGGGGGTGGGGGGGGGGGACGGCAAAGGGGACAGAGGAACCTTTTCTAACGATTTCACGATTGGTTTATTGGTTGTTGGCCGTGGTAATGAATATGAGCGAAGTGTATTTAATGCATAGGGTAACCATTCGACGTCGTACTCGGAGCTGCGTTGTCTGTTGTTGAAGGTTTGTTGTTATCTCGGGCACGTTTATGTTCGTTTGCGATTAGGCGCTGTGATTTTAATGCCGAAAATAGTAAATCATAAAAAATAACATTTATTGGCGAAGTCATTAATTGTTGTGTCCTGTAAGCACAAAGAACAAAATGAGGACGAACTTGCATGAGCATCCATCTGCAAAGTTGCCATTCAAGTGCCTATAAATGTGCGTTCGTGATTGCCGGTGATCAATGATAGTGGTAGTACGGTCAGGGGTACGGTACGGGCAGATTCACGGCCATTCAGATTCACCGGTCATCTCACGACTGCCGATGGTAGACAAGTAGTCATAACGCCTATCGGTACCTGGCGCTCGGTGGTATTCATAGTCATGTCTCCGCCGAGCCACAACTTGTCCGCCTTGCGACCACTCAGTGGCCAGTTTCATGAGGCTAAAATTGTCGGAGCACGAACGGGTAGTACTAGGAATGTTGAAAAGGAACAAATTTACCCTCGTTACCAAAACATACCGGAGGCTTCGGGTCAAAAACGCATCTCGTCACAAATTTACGAGCATCGTCCTCTTGAACAGTCTCAGAACATTCGTAAAGTTATCGATTCTGCTCTATGACACAGCCTCCCGGCGCTGCCGCCGCCGGCCGGCTCCAGTCTCGTCAACATCTTATCCGCCATGTCGAGCCATCTCGCGACAAAACGGCGTGACGCCTGCGCTGCATACGGACTACGTGCTGTCGTCAGCACGTCGCCGCTTAAGTGGCTAAGTGGCGTCCGGTGTCCCGCGTCGTGTCGCGTGTCGTGTTCGCCGGCGCCGGCGCCGCGTCGCCCGCGTCGCGCCCGTCCCTCGACGGCCTCGCCGCCACCGCAGATGGCGCTCGCGTCGCATCAGCATCGGCCGTCGCGCCATTGTTCGTCTTTCGCGCCATTGTTTGTCTGGGGTGGGTTGTCGCCGGTTTTTGTTGGGCGACCGGGCTGGGTCTCGGTAAGCGCTGTGTCGAACTCGACAGTGAGCAGGGGCGGAGCGAGAAACAGGAAACGGGGGAGCATTCAGGACTCATCCCTGGGCACCACATGCGCGCCTGAATATTTCTCTTCACGATCTGCACACTAACTTCTCAGTTAACGGCATCCTCACTGCCCCCCCCCCCCCCCCTCCTCCCGGAAGCTTCCTGTGCGCGCCTATGGCAGTGGGTGTCGTTTAGTTGCGCGTGCAGGCCGTGTCGATTTGTCCGGTGCTGGCGGTTTAATGGGGGTGGTGCCAGTTTACCAGTACTTAGCGTCCGGGTTGTTGCGCCGAGTTAAGTCTGGTCGCTGCCTGCCCGGATTGATGGGCGGGCTGAGTGTCGTGTCTAGGCGTGGGGGCTGAGGCTTGGCCGGCAATGGATGGGTGCAGCGGCCCGAGACAGCGGAGGCTTTTAGTCGCCCGTGAACGGAAAGTGCTGGGTTGAAAGGCTTGATGGCTCTGGGCAGACAATACGTTCTTTCAAATACAATGGCTACTGGGAAGTTGTCGAAGGGAAGAAATAATCAAACGTCGAGAAGACCGTGGAGTGATGGCCGAGGAGCTTATATCAGCTTTGGGACTTTGTAAAAAGAAAACTAGTTTAGGTTTTGTCCCTTCAAACTAACATATGAGGACATTTAATGATATGATTAACCAGACTAACCAGCTTTAGCTGACAAGACAATTCTTTTCAATAAAAGCGCTTGCGCATTTTCATAACCTGCCTTCATCTAAGCCGAGTACAACTTTTACAGATGATGCTGTTGTGTGCTGCCATTTTTTGTCTCATTCTGGACTATTTACTGTCGTAATATCGGCGACCCTCGTCGTTGCGCCTGCCGTGTGCGGCGTGCGGCACTAACGCTTCCCGTGCTCCCTGCCTACAGAAGGCGCTGATGGGAGTGGCAAGCGGTGTCGGGGTAGGTTGAGCGGTCGGTGTCGGCTCCTCACTCTCTCTCACTCTCTAACTCTCTCCCGTGTGTGGCGTGTGCCGTGCTGTCCTGCCCGTCCGTCCGTCCGTCGTCGTCTTTCGGTTGCATGGGGCTGTTAGCTCGGCATGGGGCATGGGAGGGGGAGGGGGGGGGGGGGTCGGAGCAGAACTTACGCCGCTCGTGGTTGCCAGGCCG
>JARFNZ010132196.1:0-28963 GCA_031763405.1 Balanus nubilus
CCCCCCCCCCCCCCCCCCGCCCAAAGGTCAACTGAGGTTACTGACCTTTGATGACCTCGGTGACCTGTTTTGTTTTCCAGAGCATTGTAGGGTATTTTTATGCGCTGATTTCGAATTTTACATTCCTTTTACAGACATACAGGTTCAAATAAGATCATGGTCGATCACAGTGGAAGGGTCGTCAATGGCCTTAGATGACCTAAGTTAACTTTTGACAAGGAATCAAGGTCAGCTGAGACCTATAATGTAACAAACCGCATTCTACTGATCAAAATAAACGTCTTGGTCTTTGGAGCAAGGCTCTAGCTTGATTAGAAATCCTTCTATCACAAAAAATCGGTGATTCCAAATCATTGACCTGACCTCAGAGGTCACCAAGTGACCTAAGACCTAAAATTCGAGTACCATCGGCTTCATCGGCTTCATCCGAGGAATACGCTCGTCTTTACTGCGAAGCTCTAGCTCAATTAGTGGCGAATCAGCAGGGAGTGCATCACTTCCCCCCCCCCCCCCCTTACACGGAGACGCAGCGGTTTTGTCCTACACTGGCGAGGGCTAAACACGGAGTATCGCACAGTTTCTCCGTTTACTGGCCGATTCGGCTCAAACCGGTACCAGATGTCGTTTCATAACCCAAGCTTGCATCACGATCCGGAAAAGTTCCTCTCAAGGTCAAAGGTCAAGGTACTGTCACAAAATATGTTTTTTTAAACACGGGGTAATGCAGTTTCTTCGTTAACCGTCCTATTCGGCTTAAACCGGAACCGAGTGTTGTCTCGTGACCGCAGCTTGCATCACGATCTACAAATGTTACCCTGAAGAACATATTTTGGTATCAGAAGGCGAAAGGCCTGCATAACAGATGTAAAATCAGCACGCCTGAAAGCAATTTAATGTCCAGACGGATAGATACGGAGTATCTAAGGGAAATGCCTCCCGGGCTGGTCCAGCTGGTGCGGTTGCTGGCGATGCTTCGAGAACGCACGGTCGTAAACTACGGGTTACAAATTAGGTACAATAGAATGCTACACTATGAGGCATGAAATCCGACTACCGAATTCGGCCCACGATCTCCACGTCCGTCGAGGCCGGTTGGATCCAGAGGCACTCTCGATAAAGAGCGGCTCGATATTTTCGCCGGAAAACGGCGTTGAGTTGAACATGCAAAGCGATGAACGTGCAGGATTTATTCAGTTCAAAAGACCGCCGCGTTAAATTTGATGAGCTGTTCCTTAAAAAATGTCATCATATTGATTTTAACATTTATTTTTTAAGGAACTGACGCAAACTATGGATTTTTGTTGACATTACAAAACGCTTACAACTATCTCCCCGGGGTATCGATTTAAGTGCGTCCTTTTATCGGTTAGATCAATTCAGCAATATTCATTCCCCTCCAGTCAGTGGCAACGGTCCTCAGACCTCAATATGATTGTTATGCAAGACGGAGAACGACTGATGTCGCAATGTGTCATGTCGGAGTACCGATGAGCAATCTCTCCCACAAAAACAACTCGATACAAAACATTTATATACAAAAGTCTGTAGGTATACAGCACAGTATGTACAGTCAGTATATCACAGTTATGGCACATGGTCGGTCAGACACGTGGCTCGGAGCCGGCCGTGGGCAGCGGCCGCCGTCCACAGCACCCCTCTCCCTGCCCCAGTCGTCAGTGGCTCCTGTCACGGCACATCAGCCGCCCTCGGACCGTTACTGCCCCGGTCGGACAGGTGCACAGCGAGCGGGCCGGGCCGCGCTGCACCGTCAGCCGGGGCCGACCGGCCTCCAGGACCGCCAGAGACAACACAAAGCGGCCGGCCGTCGTATCGGGGCCACCAGAGTCAATAGAAATCGGCCGGGCAAGACCGGCACGCAGCCCCGTAGATGGCACTCAATGCGCAACACCGTCGACGGAAGTCAGCTATAAAACGCAGTGGAGCGATGCGTAGGGTACAAACACGCTCCAAACGAAACCCTCAGGTCGGAGCTGAAACAAAAAATGATCAAAACGCGCCACGCGTCACGAGTTAAAAGCTTTAGCTTAAGCGGTCGCGTAAGTAGTAATTAGACATAAAAGCGCCACTCTACCGCGTTTTGTACTGGATTGTCAGCGGAGTTTTTCGCAACGTTGATTGGCATCATCGATAAGGGAAGGTCATAGCGCAGCAGCCTGGGAACTAGTACCAGGTGTTCCCACAGGACCTCGACCACATCACCAACGACTAAAGCTCATCACATCGCAGCCAGACAAGGCAGAGACGCCACAATCACGTCCTCTTAGCATACATGAATCGTTGGCAGCACACACAGCAGTGGGTACAAATCCGGTCATTTCGTACGATACACGCGACACACGCGCGCGCACACACACAAATAAAGATCACACTCGCTTCGACTCGTCTCATGCACACAAACCCGTCACTGATAGGCCTATTTCTGCTTCCCGACACGCCCACCCAAACGGGGCGAGTCCCGTCGGGCGGGGCGGCGGCGGCGGCGGCGGGCAGACGGGACTCCACAGCCCCACCGTCGCCTGGCCGTCACACACCATCTCAGGTCCAGTCAGACGCAGACCACGACCGCACCGTGCGGCGGCCGCCGCCACAGCCGGCAGTCGACCCCCAAGTCGTCAGTGTTCAGCTGCCTTCACACACAAGTCAGCGCCAGCGGCGGCGGTGGTATCCCGGCAGCACTTGGCACTGCCGCCGCCCTCACAGCCGCCGCAGCCGCCGCCGCCGCCTCCGCTGGCTCTGAGATCTCAGCCGCCCCCGCCCCCGCCGCCGGGGCGGGCGGGTCGTGTCGTCAGATGCGGGAGCTGGCGTCGTCGGACTCAATGTCGCACAGCTGAGCGGCGTCTTCGCTCTGGCTGCCGGCTGTCAACGACTCCAACTCGGCGTAGGTGCCCAGGCGCAGCGGCATCCGGTTCCGCGCCGGGTACCGGTACCTGCGGATTCCGGGGCGGAGGGATAACGGGTCAGAGCCGCAGCAAAGGTACGGGCACGGGGACGGGGACGGTAACTGGTGGTACAAGCGGACAAAAGAGGTCGAGGAACCGGCCAGAGGTCACGGAACACAGGTCACAGAATAAATGTCACGGTACAGAAGTCACGGTACACAGATCACGGAACACAGATCACGGATCATAGGCCACAATCATGAGTCACGGCCCACGGCTCACCGGCCACGTTCAAGGATCACGGTCACGTTCACAGATCACGGTCACGGATCACTAATAACGGCCACGGTCGCGGATCACGGACCACTAATGCCGGCCACGGTCCACGGATCCCGGACTCGAGCGGCGGGTGCCTTGTGACCCACCTGTCGAGTCGATGCAGGGGCGTCTCTGCCTCATTGTCAGTCGTCTCTGCGCCGCTGTGGGACGGCAGGTAGAGGTTGGGGTGCGCCGACAGGCCGTAGGCCAGGTCGCCGCCGGCCAGCGACGACAGCTCCGACACGGAGCCGCCCAGCTCGATGCCGTGATCGGACAGGATCCGGTCGAAGTCGGTCGGCTCCGGCAGCGTGTCCAGGTCGGAGGTGATGTCGTCGGCCTCCCCGTCGGCCGCGTAGTCGGACGTCTGGTCCTCGTTGAGCGTTTCGAGGACCTCGTCATCGTCTGTGACCGCGCCGCCGGCGGCGCCGCCTGCCGTGGGAACAGGGGCTGTTATCGACCACGGTGACGGTGACGGGACAAGTGGGGTGGAACAATCAGACTGGACCGCCGCTGGGCGGAACAGGACACAGCTGGCTACCGGCGACCGGAGATATAGCGGTAAAGTAACGGATAGACTACGTAACAATAACACCGGGAGGAGCAGGTATTTGCCGTAATGTGGTACGCGAGATAATTACAGACTGACTGAGATAGTGACTCGCTGGCCGATAAGACAGCTGATGAGAGACAATGAACCGCACACAGTATGGTGGTTCGGTGATATAGACGTAAGTGAGGCCGTTAGGCTGAACTTGAAGAAAATACATGAAGTTTCTCACGCACATCGAGTTAAGCAAGACCGCTGCGATTGTGTGAGACATTCCTGAGTTCGTGCATGGCAGATATCACCCCTTATTTAACGTCGTGGCATGCCGCTAGTGGTCAGGATTGTTTTACATTGACCGAAGTCAGCTGAAGGGCCAGCAAAATCAGTGGTTTCTGTGCAGTGTCGTGCGTTGCATTCTGTGCCGGGCAGTGCAACATCAACCAGCAGAAATAAAATAGAAAGCCAACGGAACAAAACGTTCTTCAGGCGCGGTTTCGTCGGCGAAAATGGCCACGACGCCGAGAACCAAACACGGCACACAACGAATAAAGCCGAAATAAACAGACCCCTGTACTCATACTGGGTAAAAATAGGAGTGAGTACCTGGCTGGGATTAAAAAATAAGCTGACAAAACCATTGCCCCTCTTACGGTAATCGCGCTCCAGTTTGATTAGTTTTATAATGGAATCTTCACAGGCGCATGTTTCCAGTACGTACAACGGACCTGACCCGGTCCAGTCTTCGGCCACACTTCATTACGTAGAATAGGATCACTTGGAATCACTTATCAAGGAAGCAGGGTACACAAGATACAGGGTAATGGGCATACAAATACTGTGCATAATGCTCTCTTCCCAGGGACTGAACGGCCTACACCGTCCATACACGGTTTATAGTGGATATCCTGTGGGAAAAGGTTGGAACTTGGAGGTTTGGAAGCAACAACACCAACTGCCGACAGGCCGTCCAGTTTAGGACGCCTACACTTTCGTTTCATATCTTCTCCGGAATTCTGTGAAAACAGCCACCAGAATGATTGATTACTTACCAATTTTACGTGATTGCTAGATAGCTTACTGAGCAAGAATGTGACCTCGTGTGCATGTGAAGGAACTGATCAACCTGACGGACTTCGACTTGTTTAAATTTCAGTTGGCATGTATACGCGATATATGTCGTTGCATTCGCTCAGTGACAAATCTGCAAAATTTAATGCTTATGAATTAGGTATGCCGATATTTATAATTCCATACAGAATATGGAGGTTTAAATAAGTTTTATATTGTAATGTTTTGTCAGCCTCCTTTATAAACTGACTTGCCACTTTTACTCAGCGAAATGAAGGTGAGTCGTGATACGTTCTCTTCACACAGACCTACAGCAATTTTGCATTGGGCATTGCTGTATTTAACACTTTATTGGAGCCTGGAAAATCTGTCCCTCTGAATATGGAAAATGTCCGTGGAAAACTGTTCATTTCAAACCGCAAACCGAATTAGTATTACACAGCACACACACACACACACCACATGACTGGACAAACTGCGGACCTAGCTTCGTCAACTCATGTATAACTTGCATTAACACGGTAAATCAATAAGACGTACCTTACTTTGTGTGAAATGTCTTATCACAACACAGTATGAATGTAGGCTGCCCCTTGTGAGTGCTGTTATTTTACTGTATGTACCCACTCCTATCGGTCACGTATGACCCTGCGGACCCTCGACGCACCTATCGGGGCGCGGACGGCCGAGTTGCTCTCATTGCTCTCGTTGCTATGGTAACTGGAGGTGTCCTTGACCTCTGCCCCGGTGATCTCGGTGATGTTGGGCAGCGGCGGCTGACTAGAGGCGCCCGCCCAGTCGGAGCAGTCCCAGTGGTAATCTGTGACACACAAACACACCAACTCGTCAGACTCAAACATAAGGGCCGCCGTTGGACTTACCAAGAGCCAAACGCCGGGTAAGTCCAAGTCCAGGTAAGTCCGGGTAGACACTATGCCATGTCACAAACAAACCACCACACCGTGGATCAAACGACCACACCGGACGAACGCCGTCATCTTCTCTCCGGCGGAGAACCCAGCAGGATGACATTATCTACATAGCGGGTACCACGCCGTTTAAGCCCCGCACAGTGAGTGGCTCGCGGCGGTCTGACGACCCACCTGGGGTCTCCGGTGGGGAGAGCACAGACGCTTCGGCCGGCCGGCGGGGCTTCTCCAGTGGAGGCAGCTGGATCCGGTTCAGTGCGGCCAACTGAGGGTCCGTTTGGTCTATAAACGACACGACGTACACAGTCAGGCACACACACACTCAGAGATGCTAAACATGCCTAAGGAAACCAACACATATCAGATATACATGGATAAATATGGCAGCTGAACGTCGCAAATGGATGAATGAACGTGACAAAAACGTTATACACATGACAGGATGGATGAATGATGGATGATTGATCACAAAAGTAGAATCTTCATGCAACCACCCAAAAGCCACAGTTTCTCTTTGCACGGCTGACGGTACTTCAACATCGATCGTCACTGAGTTGTCGAGTTTATCTCGAGTCAGAGACTACTCGAATTAGCGAGAGTTAATCTCAGCTCTGACGGAGGTACACCGCCGGGTGAGCGTACCGTTCTGTATCTTGTGCATGTCGTAGTAGGACGGTTTGATGTTTTTGTCCATGTCGCGATACGACTTCTCCAGAGTGTTGGTAGCGCTCATATCAGACGCCGTGGCCGCCATAGAAGGAGCCACGCTCGCTGTGGGCTTGTTGAAGTTCTGAAACGGGATGGCACAGATGTCACATCTCAAGAGCGCGGCAGAACGCACGATTGTGTGCTATAGCTGTAAGCCGCTTCAACTGTGGTGTGTAGATGTTGAAAACGCTAATGGGAGGGGGAGGGGACGGGACATAGCATGTTTGACGGCACGAGTCTGAGCTGATACCGACAGGCGCGCCATGCGGCAGCAGAGGCTGGACGGTGGACGGCAACGAGTACCAGCGGTAGCAGCAGACGTCCCTCAGCTCGATAGAGGCAGACAGTACTGACGTGACGAAGTGCTGTCCGGCACCAAGTGGCAAAAAGAGGTGGACAATACTGGTCTGCAAGTACTGGCAGGCGCTGTGGGACGATTAGAGGTGGGCAATACTGACCTGCAAGTACTGGCAGGCGCTGTGTGACGATGAGAGGTGGGCAATACTGACCTGCAAGTACTGGCAGGCGCTGTGGGGTGGCGCACTGTCGAGGTCGTCGGCCGCCGAGCCGTAGCTGCGGATGGTGTCCAGGTTGTTGAGCGTCGAGTACGGCGGCTCGGCAGGCCGGTTGTTGGCTCCTCCGGTGAACGACGCCGGACGGACCGGCAGCGTCGCCGCAGCCTGAACACAGAGGCAACACACGCGCGGCATGAGGTCAACCTGCCTGCCGTGAAGAAACGCCGCATCAATCATATCTGACGTCAGCGTCTAGTGAAAGATCCGCCGAGAAATGGTCAGAGCCGAAACGTACTGGAGGAATTCTTTGGAATTGCAGCCACCACAGCAGTAGGTCTGAATCGCCCTGAATCTTAAATCCATCGAAAAGCCTTTGAAAAGCGCTCGCAGCATTTTCAAGATGATCAAAACATCGCTCAATAAAATATGATTTAAGCAACAATGAGAAGAATCAGTCGGGGGGGGGGGGGGAAGACATCCCCGGGGACATCCCCGGGGACAGCTCCGGGGACAGCTCCGGGGACGTACCGAGCTGTTGGCCTCCAAGTTGGACACCTTGGACATCCGCTGATACTCGCCGCGCTGGTTTTTTGGCTTGATATTCTGTAGTAGGATCTCGTTGGACGCGTCTTGCCCGTCTGCCAGCTGTCGCGGTGTGCGGCTACGCTTGTGCCGCGACTGTCTCCAGCAGAAAATCAGCAGCAACAGGAGAAGCAGCGCCAGCACCACGGCGACAAGGCCGACAATGTGCTCCAGAGTGACAGAGAAGGGCGCAGCCGCCGCCACCGCCGGCAGGCTGCAGTACTGGCCCGTCCAGTTGGCCGCGCACTGACACCGGAACGCGCCGGGCACGTTCACGCAGGTGGCGCCGTTCAGACAGCGGCTCTGGAGGCACTCGTTAACGTCGACGGCGCAGAGAGGTCCGGTGAAGCCGCGACACTTGCAGAGCGGTCCGAACGTGCCATCCTCGCAGGCGCCGCCGTTCAGGCACGGGTTCGGCGCACAGTGGAGGCCGTACTGGCAGCGGTCGCCGGTCAGTCGCGCCTGGCAGTCGCAGCTGTACGACCCGGCGGCGCCGCGCTCGGCGCTGCACACACCTCCGTGCAGACAGGGCGCCGACGCGCACGGGTCCGAGTCGACCTCGCACCTGGCGCCGGAGAAGCGCGTCTCGCAGGCGCAGCTGAAGCCGCCGGGTCGGTCGGCGGCGGCGGAGCAGCGGCCGCCGTTGAGGCATGGCTGCGTGCCGCAGACGCCGGGCTCCCGCAGCGCGGCGCGGCAGCCGGCCGTCAGCCGTACTGTCTGCAGGAGGCGGGCCGAGCCGCCGGTGTCGGCCTGGTGCCGCGGCAGACGGTCTCCGTCCAGCTCCAGGTTGTCCAGGCAGCCGCTGAAGCCGCGCCGCGCCTCCCTGGACGAGCCGCCGGCGGGGGAGACCAGCACCTCGGCACCGACAAACAGCAGCCCGCTGGCCACGGACAGCACGTCGAAGTATCCGGGCGCCGCGCCCTGCCGGACACACACGAGAGCGGTGAGGGGCGGGGGAAGGGGTGAGCCAGCGGGCGTATATTCTGACCTGTGGTTCGTTATTTGAACAATTCACAATATAATCACAATGACGATGCAAACATTTGTCGGACACGAGTTGAGACAAACGTTCCCTGACATTAAGCGCAAAACGGAGCCACTTATCCTCAGCCAATCGGATCCACGATGACAGAAACAATTTGTAAGTAATTATACCAACAACTCATTGGAGGAAGCCATTGCGCCAAATACCCGTCTTTCTAATCGAACAATCAGCTGTGTCTCACCTGAGCGCCGTAGCCGCCGTCCACCAGGATCTCTGCACGGTTTCCGAACCTCTTGACGACCACGTTGTGCCAGCGGTCGTCGTTAAACTGCACGTCGGGCACGAGTACCAGGCCCTCGCCGCTGCCGCAGTCAAACCGGTACTGCAGCTGGCCGTTCACCATCTGAGGACATCGCGAACGGCGTCAGCTGAACACCTGTGATCGCTTGGATCAGCAGTTTGAAGCAAACAGGATGGAGAAGCATGGAGGGAAAGCGTTCAGAGGACATACTCTTAAATTATTGGTTAAGTAATCCCTGTACATAACCATATACTTGTTTGAGAGGTTGTGCAAGATCGACAATAACCTTATCCTAAAACATCAAACCAATAGTATGACCTGTATCACGTGCATCATCGCGTGACGCATGTGCTATGATTACATCTCTCACGGCTACTAACGTACCTCCAGAATGCTGTACTCGACGCCATCGGCCGAGTACACTATGGTGGCGGTGGGCTGGCGGGTCCGCAGACTCAGCCTCAGAGTGGAGCGGCTGTGCTGCGCCTGCAGTAACCGATACTCGGCGAAGCCGTCCCCGTCCACCGAGAACGGCGCCCCGGGCGTGTAGCACTGGCCCTCGGCGCACTCGGAGGCCAGCAGGCGGCAGCGCGGCCCCGTGCGACCCTCCGGACAGCGGCACACGAAGCCGGCGGCCGTGCCGTCCGGGATGCACACCTGGTACTCGGCGCACGGAGAGCGGCCGCACTCGTTTACCAGGTCGGAACACAGTCCCCCTGCAAATGGCGTGGACCGCGAGTTGATGACCTGACACTCATGTTTTATGAACTCCAAAGTCAGAGATAAAGCTGTCTGTTTCAGGTAAATTTGAACACAAGCACACAAAAAATACTATAAACATTTTCGACTGAGTTAGTTTGGAAATGAACAGAAACATCAAATTAATGCCACTTCTTTAAAATCCCTTTGAGATCGGCAAACTCAATAGATCTCGCCTCCCACAACGCTTTGGAAAAAAGGCATGCGACCTTAAAATTTAAAACAACTTGCGTAACGACTCCCGTGTTTCACCACTAACCTCCAAAGCCGACGTGGCACTCGCAGCTGGTCTGCCGGCTGTGTCGGGGCGACACGAAGCTGACCACGTCGGCGGCCACGCTGACCACCTGCTCCCGGTCGAACACGGCCACATCCGAGCAGACGCCGTGTTTGCACGGGCCCGGCTGGCAGCCGTCGGCGTCCACAGCCAGCAGCCGCACCCCCATCTGTCGGCTGATGGCCGCCTGGCCCGCCTTCAGTCGCCGCCGCACCACTGCTGGATCCATCCAGGTGGGGACACGCCGTACCGCCACCAACACGTCCAGCGCCGGCTGGCCGCCCACCGAGCGGCTACTGCGGCTACTGCGGCCGCTGCCGCCGCTGCCGCTGCGCTGAACACTGAGCACCAGCACGTCCTTGAGCCGCACTTTGAGCTGCTTCTTGAGCGCGCGCCGGAACGGCTTCATGTGGCTCAGCACGAACGCGTATGGCGAGAGCGAGTCCAGCGTGACGGCGACGGCGTGACGCGCCATCTGCTCCGTGATGTCCCGCACCTCCACCGAGACGTCCGTGAAGCTGGTGAACTTGCCGTCCGTGACGGACACGTTGAGCTGGTACACGCCGGCGTCGATTCCGGCGAGCGTCACCAGCGACCCGTCGTCGGGGTCGAGTTCAAACAGCCGCTGCAGTCCGGCCTGGCCGGGCCCGGCCGCCAGGCTGTACTGCAGGCGGTCGTAGGGGTCCTGATCGGAGGCGTGCACGCGGCCGACCACGGCGCCCGGGAACGAGTCTTGGTACGACTGGATGGAGACGTGCAGCGGGGTCAGCACCGGCGGGTACTGCGGCTCCTCGATAATCTGAAACATGGCGCAGTGTGTCAAATAATGATACCCGGGGCCGAGAGCGCAGCTGGATATCATATACAGGGCGCTGTGTCAAATGACGACGCCTGCGGTTTTATCAGTCACACCAGCAGCAGAGTTTTTAACCTCATTATTATACATAGACAGTGTGAGAGCCATTCACAATAAATATCGGACAAGTGAACGAAGAACGCAGCATGACAACAGAGTGGAAATGGCCCGCAGGGATGTGCCGAACGCCAAGTGTCAACGCAGCACGCGTCAACTATCCACATTGATCCCATTTCCCCTCCATCCACTAAAAGCACGTCCCCATCTCTACCTAGTAGCCCATCCCCATCTACCTCCTCCCGTTAGCGCCCCCTCCCCTCCCCGACGTCTCGTACTCCCCTACTCACCGTCACGTCCACCCACGTCTCCGAGGAGCGCACGACCCCGCCGTTGTCGTAGACGCGCACCAGCAGCCGGTACGAGTCGCGCTGTCGGTGGTCGAACTTGGCGGCCGTGCGCAGCTGGCCGCCGGCCGTGATGACGAACCAGTTGCCTATGTTGCCCTCGGCCACCTCGAACGTGAACGGGCCAGCGTTCGGCTCCTCATCAGCGTCCGTTACTGAGAGCTGCAACAGCTGGTGGCCCGGCGGCTTGTCCTCCTGTGCAGGGGTAACGTGGGACAATGACGTCAGCTATACTGACACCGTTCATTAGCTGGTTAACAGACGGTCGATTGTTAATGTTTCCGAATCAGAAATAAGGGAATTCAGACGTCAAAGGACTTCTGTTTTTAAGTAACTATATTTCCGATTTCATTGTTAGGTCTCTTATTCTCGAACATGAAATGAACACTGCAACCATTACATTCAGCGAGTTAACGCACATGAATAACGGCCTCGTATTTGGCCTGGCTGAAAACTGCTGGGCTGTCGTTACCATATCGTAGGTTAACTAACCTGAATGACGGCCTCGTATTTGACCTGGCTGAAGACCGGTGGGTTGTCGTTGGCGTCACTGACGTGCACGTTAATCTGAGCGTGGGAGCTGAGCGAAGGCTCACCCATGTCCGTGGCTGTCACCTCCAGACTGTAGCTGGAAACCTGGCAGCGAAGAACACGTGAGTTAGATGCATGTTTATGCTAAAAACGTATCGCATGAGGGCAAGCAGTCACATTACCCACTGGAAATGACTGGTGACAATGTGGGATTTACGAACAAAACAACTAACCTGACCACTCTGACTGACACTTAAAACATACAAACAAATCCTTATAACAAAGCCCACACATGTTAGTCAATTCGGTTTACTCACGACCATACGAAACAGAAAACCTTTATTTCAAATAAATCGCTTTCAAAGTAACTAACAACGTTTAAGTTCCATTTTCAGACAACACTTTGTTTGTACCCGGCCGACACTTCCCTGTGGTCTCACCATTTCTCTGTCGAGCTGCGTGGCGACATAGACGTGTCCCGTGTCACAGTCCACGGCGAACTGTCCGTGCGGGTCGCCCCCCGTCAGGGAGTAGCGTACGCGCGCGTTGGTGTCAGAGTCCAGGTCGGCGGCGTGTACCTGGTGACGCAGAGGTACCCGGTCAGGTCGGGTCACACATCAGGCTGAAGACCACAGGAACAAGGGATCAAATGGGGCAAGTTCAGAGCACCAGGCGGGCAACAGAACACCGCGTCCAAAATATGTGCAAGTTCGGCAACACGACTAATTAGTCGGATTAACAACAAAGCGGATCAATAGTCGTCGGAGAACGAATCCGTCCTGTGGCGAAGGCAGGTATAGTATGGTATTGTATGGTATAGTATGGTATGGTATGGTATGGTATGGTATGGTATGTTATGTTATGTTATGGTATAGTATAGTATAGTATGGTATGGTATGGTATGGTATGGTATGGTATGGTATGGTATGGTATAGTATGGTATGGTATGGTATATGGTATGGTATGGCATGGTATGGTATGGTATGGTATGGTATGGTATGGTATGGTATGGTATGGTATGGTATGGTAGATTCGTCGGGGAGCGCGTAAGTCCGCAACAGAGAAACATTGCCATATATTTTAAACACCGCACCCGACCACAAATACGTCTATAGTGCACTCAGTTACCATACAAATACCAGCAACTACGCATGTCAACATCTGCAGGCCGGTACCGCACCAAACAGGCCCCGTACCTGCAGTACACGCTCGCCGGTCGGCACGTCCTCCCTGATGACGGCGCTGTAGACGGCCTGGCCGAAGACGGGCGTGTTGTCGTTGCAGTCGAGCACGGTGATGTTGACGGTGGCGTGGTTGCTCAGCGGGGGCGTGCCGCCGTCGCGCGCCTCTACCGTCACCATGTACTCCCGGGCCCGCTCGAAGTCCAGCTGCGCCGTCACAGAGACGATACCTGGGGAACAGGGCGGGGCGGGGTCAGTGTTGAGAGCTCCCGGGCCCACTCAAAGTCCAACAGCACTGCGCCGTCACAGAGACGATACCTAGGGAACAGGGTGGGGCGGGTCAGTGTTAGGAGCGTGGGCATATTAGTCAGATCTAACAAGCATTGTGGTGCATTTGGAATACCCAGCTTCTAGTCAGTGCTTTTCAGAGTAATGAACTGGTGCAACAGGGCAGCGAGTGGCCTTTTTGAACAGACGATAACGAGTAGCATTTTCCCTTCATGTTTTATGTCAGTGCGTAAGGTCCTCGGAAGCGAAAAAGTTTTAACAATCAAAATACAAATTACGACTGAAACTTAGAAGCATGTAACCATGGTGTGAACGCAGGCTCACGACAAAACTACGAGGTAAAATCATTGCCGCCACAGATACACACAACGTAGTTACCACAACACACACGCTCGGTACTCACCGGTTTTGCGGCTGATCTCGAACATGTTGTGCTCGTTGCCGCCGATGATGCTGTAGCTGATCTCGGCGTTGACGCCCGAGTCCCGCGAGGTGGCCAGCAGTTTGAGCACCTCCGTGCCCGCGGTGGTGTTCTCGTAAGTGCTGGCGTGGTACATGGTCTTGGTGAACTCCGGCGCGTTGTCGTTTACGTCTGCGAAAGGGATAAGATGTGTGCGAAGTTAGCAAAAACGGTTTGAAATAAAATATTGGTGCACAAGTGGGTCACACGAATTAATAGGTGCAAATGGAGTGTAAGGAGGCGGCCAGCCTGAGGCCACATGCAGCTCTGTGCTTCGATCTGAGTTGTAGCTGCTGTCCCTGAATGTGACTCAGACTTTAGTTCTAGCCGAGACTGAATCCATGACAGACTTCGTGCCCGTGTTGTAGAAGCATCTCCACCAAGTCTGTGTTTATGGCTGCGACTTCGTGAGTGTTTCGCCGACGATGTCTTTCTACTTCCTTGTTTGTTCATTGGGGTTTAAGTGCGCGACGACTGCTCTACCTTCCGTACCAGTTTGCGACAGAGGATGACATGCTAAATGTGTAAACAGAGACGGTATCCGGGTGAGCAGGGGGCGGCGTGGAGTCCCACTCACCCTGTACCAACAGAATGACGGCGGCGGTGCTGGACAGCGCCGGACTGCCGCCGTCCGTCGCCCGCACACTGATGTTGAACATGGCCTGCTGCTCCCGGTCCAGCGGGCGGCCCAGCGTGAGCACTCCGGTCCGCGGGTCCAGCAGCAGCTGACTCTCCTCATCGTCCACCAGACTGTACTCGATCTCAGCTGAGACGCCTGGAACAGCACACAGACCGTCACAATCCACCAGACTGTACCTGACAATCACAATCCACCGGAATATACTCCATCTCCGCCGACACGCCTGTAATGTCACGCGGAAAATATGCGTTGTAGTCATTGTCTGCAAGAATCAAACTCCATTTAGTACGATATTTCTAACAAAACATAAGTTCTCTGGAACGATGTGAAGAAAGAAAACCATAAGGAAGTATAATGAAGTACAGAAGTAAAGCTAATCTTCGACCCAATCTACAAACAATATGAAAAACAAACATGATCATCATTCGGCAACGACTTCATCTTCACCCACCTAAAAGTTCCCTCACGAGTAAAAATGGGGACGGCGCATTAACCAACGTCTAAAACTTCCCCAAAACAAACTTAAACCTCGCAGACACCTCTCCACGTCCCATTCCCTGCACCACCCTCTCCCCCATCTCCGCCCTCCCTTCTGACTAACCCAGGTCCTCATCCCTGGCGCCGAGCCGTCCCAGGATGGTGTTGACGGCCGTGTCCTCTGGCACGGTGAGCGAGACCACCGGCTGGGGGAAGCGCGGAGGGCAGTCGTTGACGTCCAGCAGGGTCACCGTCAGTCGGCTGGTGCACTCCCACTCCGGTCGGCCGCGGTCCTGCACGTGAGCCGTCAGGTGGTACACGGGCCGCGACTCGCGGTCCAGAGAGCCCGACACCTTGACGTGACCTGAGGGCATGGGTCAGGTCAGGTGGTACACGGGCCGCGACTCGCGGTCCAGGGAGCCCGACACCTTGACGTGACCTAAGGGCATGGATCAGGTCAGGTGGTACACGGGCCGCGACTCGCGGTCCAAGGAGCCCGACACCTTGACGTGACCTAAGGGCATGGATCAGGTCAGGTCAGGTCAGGGAACCATATTAACTCCCTCCACTTAGGGTCAGGTAGTAAAGGAAACCCGGTCAGAAAAGAGACATGTCTGTTAAACTATGCACAACTGACGGAACGATCATCTGAATAAAAAGAAGAGCACGATTCACAGCAACACGCAACAGCGTCAACATCACGACCACGACCACCCCCTAGCTGGACTGCTGATCAATTCCCCAATCAGTGCCCACACAGCCGTGCCGACCATTAGAGACGGTCCTCTCACCCAGGGCCTCGTCGATGGTGAAGTCCTCGGCGCCATCCCCGGCCAGGTAGTAGAGCAGACGGCCGTTCCTGCTGTCATCCAGGTCTCTGGCGCGTACCGTGAGCACGTGCTGCGGCGGCGCCCCCTCGCTCAGCCTCACCTGGTAGAGCTCCTCCTCACACAGCGGAGGGTTGTCTGTAACGGACAGGGACGGGACGGGATGGGACGGTCAGGGCTGGGGAAACGGCTCCGTAGCGGCCTTACTCACACCACAGAGCCTGTATAAGTCATAATGACTCAGAATGACCAGAGAGTATTGAGGAAGTGAAAAACAAGTCATATTAAGTGTCATGAATTTTACAGATGTGACCAGTGAAAAGGGCGATGCCACAATATCATTACAATCGCCACTTTAGACCGATTTGAGGTGGTTTGGGGGATTTTAGAGCGCCACACTTGCCGCGGTCATATTGCAACCCAAACAGCCAGGATAATTGTTACGATACTTTCTCCTCCAGGTACACCTAATTCGTACACCACTATTTTTCTCAGAGTCCTGTAGATACTACCGGCTGAGTTCCAGAGCCACAAACCGTGTTAATTGGGGACTTTAAGGGCGCAACGACTACTGAGGTCAATTTGCGCCCACCAGAGCCACATACCGTTGGCGTCGAGGACGTCCATGTGGACCACGGTGGTGGCCACCTGCGAGCCGTCGGTGGCGGTGACGGCCAGGTCATAGCTGGCCACCGTCTCTCTGTCCAGGGCGCTCAGCACAAACAGCTCCCCGCTGCTGGACTCGCTCGATACGATCTATAGGGGGGGGGGGGGGGGATGGGGAGGGTCAGGAGAACAACACAATAAACACTATTTCTACATCAGACAATCAGCAGTAAATTCCGCTATTTGTCTTCATGGCATGGACGGAGCATGAAACTTTCCGCTAAAATTCTTCAGACGGACAACAATAATGCAGTCCGAAGGAGGTGCATGCTATGTTTTGTTGATTCATTCAAGCAATCACCGCCAGCGTCGCCGCCATTAACAAGTGAAGTCAGTCACGGACATCAAACAGGACAATTTAAAAACGAAATAAGCTAAAAATAAAATGTCACAGTTCAAGCAACGCCGTTTATTTCGCAAAGAGCTCCGTCGCAGTCCACCCATATCCCAACCAACGATCGGACAACCGTTTCTCAACACATAACGACCTACGCTCCGCTGCGACCATAAAGCCGATGATTCAGACTTAATAAACCACGCCCTGCCATTCCAGCTTCCGCCACCCACCTCGAACTGCGCCTGCGGGTCTCCGGCGGTGATGTAGAAGTGGACGGGCTGCGTGCTGATGTCGGCGTCACTGGTGCTGAGCCTCATGATGGCCGTGCGGGGCAGGGCGTCCTCGTTGACGACGGCCACGTACCGCGACCGGTCGAATACGGGCGGAGAGTCGTTATCGTCGGCCACGGTGATCACCAGACTGGCCGTGGACGAGCGACGCGGAGAACCTGCGGAAGACAGCGGTGGGTGAACGAGAGACCTTAGGGTAGGGAGGGAGAGATGATCGGTGATGTGTGAGGGAAAGGGGACGAGCCAGTGAAACTCAAACTGGAGACTGATTTTAAAATAGGGACATATATTGATTTAATTACATTACATTTCATGTTTATTACAGCGTGGTGGGCGCAAATTGACCTTAGTAGTCGCGCGACCTAAGCCCCATTTAACAAACATTACAGCGTGGTATTGCCTCCAGCGTCACAGGGCACTTTGTCCTCGACATAAGACATCCTTCAGCCACCACAGTGACTGTACCTATTGCATGATTTCCATCGCGCACCATGGTCACAAAACCCAGCAGAACTTCACTAGACCACATTGCAATGACACGCGATGGCCCACACCTCCATGAGAGTCCACCACAGCCCCGTCCCGCGGATGGCATTACCCACCTCCATCGGATGCGACCACGGTGAGTCGGTAGGTGTCGGCGTCCTCTCTGTCCAGCGGCCGGAGCGTGGTCACCCAGCCGGAGCTCTCATCGACCGCCAGTAGCGAGTGCAGGTGGCTAGAGTCGGCCGACAGACGGTACCGCACCCGGCCGTTGGCGCCAACGTCAGGGTCAGAGGCCGACACTGGGCCAGGGAGAGGGACACAGAGGGGTTAGATGGGGACACGGACGGGTACATACTCGAACACTTTCAGAGGGAAGGCTCAGAATGCATAACTGATGGTACGGCACGGCAGTCTAGCGAAGAGCAATCAATCAAAACTGAGAGAATATAAGGACAACAGCGTCCGAGTCCAGAGCTACGTTAAAGGCAGTTGGATTGAACGGGCTTCGACGATTGAACGGCAATCAGTGAAAATAACGTACAGACGTGTAACTACTACATATATACACAAAGTTCATAATCCCTTGTACTGGGCCACATGGCCGATGTACCGTCCTGGAATGACGTCATGACGGTGCATTACGCGACTCGGTACTCTACTCACCCTGTACGGCCCGGGTACCGACGGGCAGTCCCTCCCGGACGGTACCGCGGTACACCTGGGCGTCGAACACGGGCGCGTTGTCGTTGTCATCCCTCACTGACAGCATCAGGTGGTAGTAGGCCACCAGCGGCGGCAGCGCGTCCGAGCCGGCAGCGATCGTGATGTTGTATCTGGCGAACAAGGGGAAATATGTGTCAGAAAAAAGTCATGCTTGTGTACTAACTATACTTGTATGACATTCATGAGACGGGAGGAGATATTCTTTGAAGAGACTTAAATGAGAAGATACTTTGGATTTTGATGTTTACCCATGCTTGTATGCGAGGCGTAGTTCACCCCTTCAAAGCACGCAATGAAAAATACAACATTTCGCTACGTTTCAGAGGGAGGAGCAAACTAATTAAAAAAAAGGAATGTAAGGTGCCATGGCTCTTGATTCACTGCGTTGCTGCGATACCGAGCCATGACACGTCAAACGAGGATGGGACGTGGTGACCACTCACCTGTCCACTGACTCCCTGTCCAGACTTTTAGCCAGGATCAGCTGGCCGTCGGCGTCCACTTCAAACATGTCCGCCGACGGTTTATCATGTACCGACACCACGGAGTACGTCAGGGTACCGGTACCACGGGCTCGGACGGATGCGATGCGGGTACCTGGGGAGTGTACAACAGTACGTCAGGGTACCGGTACCATGGGCTCGGACGGACGCGATGCGGGTACCTGGGCAATACGGACGGATTCCTTTACCACGAGCCAAGCAAACATCGATCCTGAAATGTGATGCTGAATGGTTTATTTCGAATTCGAGATACTACGTGAGATTGAACATTGGGTTGCCACTTGCCGACCATTTGCACATGCCAAGTTTTATATCTCGCTGATGTCGTTATGAATTCCACATAAGCACGGTCCGAATAGGATGATGATGATTTGTGTTTTAGGGCGCCGCAACAGAGTAGTTATATGGCACCCATCACCGAATAGGAGTTTCTACAAAGTTTATAATGGCACGTCCGAACATCCCACAATTGGTTAAGTTACTTAGTAATTACTCATCCAGTTATTCTTACCGGTAGTTCTGACAGTGAACATACCCACAGGGTCGTCTCTTAGGAGCACCATCTGGGCTCATGTGAGGGGCGGGTCTATACTCGGTACTCACCGACAGGGTCGTTCTCTGTGAGGAACACGCCCTGGGCGCCGGTGAGGGGCGGGTCTATACTCAGTACTCACCCACAGGGAACACGCCCAGGGCTTCGGTTAGAGGCGGATCTATACTCAGTACTCACCGACAGGGTCGCTCTCATTGCAGTACACGGGCTTGTCCCCGGTGGGGGGTGGGTCGAACACGGGCAGATCCTGGCTGTCAGCCAACACCATCACATCCACGGGTACGTCGGCCACCTGCGGCACACTACCGCCATCTGTCGCCCGCACAAACAACTGGTACACGGCCGAATCTGCCGAGAAAGAGTTACCGCCGTCAGAATACTATAAACTCCCGCACTCGGCAGTCAGAGTTAGCGATGTTTTTTTTAACCCTTGTCATGCTTGTATTTTTAGGAAAGGTGTGCTATTGGTACTTGTCTGATTGTCATTTCAGTAGCTCTGTGATCCATGCATGTACAATTGACTCTACAATGTAACAGCCACCATGTGGACGTTGTAACGATTCTTAAATAAATAAATAAATGTGTTTTCAATTAGCCAACAAAACGCTACGCTGCTGCAACAAAACGCTACGTTGCCAGCTATCAATGACTGATAGGTACTTGGACAATCAGGATGTCGGAGCTCGCCTTACCAAGCTGGGCGGCCTGCTGCATCAGGATAATCTCTCCCGTTTCTGTATTGATGTCGAACGCCTTCCGGATGTCCGACTTGTCGGTCTCGTAGATGGAGTAGGCGATCCTGGCGTTGTCGCCCTCGTCACTATCTGACGCAAACACCTGCGAAAGTTGACAACATTGCCAGATTTATCAGCACCACGTGCAACCAGGTCTGCACCATGCATGTGTACCGCTCGCAAACAAAGCACATTCAACTGTTTACAACGCAAAACCCTAGGTGTGTAACACTTCCAATACTGTCTATTACAACATTCTACTTCAAAACACACCCCCTTTCCCCGTAAGATACACGGGTGCCGAGGCGGCAGCGTACCACCCCAGCTGATAAGGTCAAGTCAGGCCACGCTAGGCCAGAACCAGTAAAGGCAAGTCACGGTAACCTCACACCGCGCCACCCACCTTACAGACGACATCGCCTGCCAAGTTGGTCGGCAACACAGTGGCCCTGTACTGTCTCAGCTGGAAGCGCGGCGGGTTATCGTTGACATCAGTCAGTCTCAGCTTAACGATGGCGTGGTCAGAGCGGTGGCCGCCGTCCGTGGCCCACACGGCGAACTGCAGTATCGGGCGAGACTCGCGATCCAGCAGCTGGCGGGTGCTCACCACGCCTGCGAAGGGAAGGACATGGTGGTGATGATGCTGGTGGTGATGATGATGGTGGTGATGATGATGGTGGTGATGATGATGGTGGTGATGATGATGGTGGTGATGATGATGGTGGTGATGATGGTGGTGGTGGTGATGATGGTGGTGGTGATGATGGTGGTGATGATGGTGGTGATGATGGTGGTGATGATGATGGTGGTGATGATGGTGGTGGTGGTGATGATGATGGTGGTGATGATGGTGGTGATCATGATACATGAATATGACGACGCCGGGTGGAGCTGATGATTTGGGTTTTGAGACGCTCGACATGCTCAAGTGACGAGCACTACGTATGAAGTTATGCATGGTGGAACACCTCACAAAAGACGTGGACGCTGGTAAAGTTTTAGCAACAGAATGGAGATAAAATGAGGCACTGGGAGATTACTGGTGTTACATTACAATGCCCACCCCCATGCACTATAAACGTAGAGCTAACAGCACACATTTTCAAACAAAGGCCCAGGTAAGGAGGTAAAACCACCCAGCTCTCAGAAAGAATAACGAAAAACTACCCAACTCCCGGCATTAACGTACAATCACCCCGCATATCGGGTTGATTATACCCCCCCCCCCCCCCCCCTGAGGCTGACTACCCAAACTCCCCAGCCACAGCTGCCATCTCTCAAACTCCTTCCTCAGACACAGCGAGAGAGACCGACCACTGAGGGACGCCTTGCTCACCGGTGGAGGCGTTGATGGTGAACACCTCCCTCCAGATGTCCGACGGGATGCTGTAGGTAACCCGGCCGAACTGGCCGCGGTCCGGGTCGACGGCCCGCACCCTGGCCACCTCCGTGCCGCTGGCCACGTCCTCCCTCACGTCCACCTCGTACGCCACCTTGTCGAACGCCGGCGCGTGCTGCCACGAGGGTGATATATTTGTAACGCATGGTTTGCTTTCATAGCATACAATGACGGACATTATGACATACAATGACGGACATTTGATACTAAACACACTAAACATACTATTTGATGGCCTACTTTGGAAACGTCTAGAAAATAAGGAGATAAAGGCAATGCGTGGTTGGCATATTCATTGTTCAGAGCGATTCCATTTACCTTCTACTGTTACTTCTGGGCATATTATTTTATCGGAGTATACTACGATCTCCGAGCATGGGATGCTGTTCAAGTGCTCGGTACAGAACATAAGAAGGCGTGTCGGTGGTAAGTGCCCGGCTGTTCACCTTGTTGGCGGGGAGCAGTTCGACAGTCAGCGGTATGTAGGTGTGGTGAACGCCGTCGGCAGCAGTGATGTTCAGATGGTACTCGGCAGACTCGCCGAACGCACGGATATTGGCCACCGTGACCACACCTGGCACACAACAAACTGGTGTGTTAGACACACGCCAGCCACAACGCTGCCACGTAAAATGCATGTTAAGCGTACATCAGTCACACATAAGCTACATATGACCTGGCAAGCGGAGGCATCAGTCACTGAAAGCAGACATCAGACGGCTTCACCATCAGCTACTGCTGCTGTTTTACTTAAACATAGCTTTTAGTACAGCTGACATTTTTCGACCTACTTCCCACACTTCCATGTAAGTCAAGCATGTCCTATTCCCTGTAGTCAGACCTAACGCGCACCTTTGCGTCTGTCGATGTGGAACAGCTGCCTATCGTTGCCGTCAGCGATGCGGTATGTGAGCTGGTCGCCGGCGTCAGGATCGTGGGCGCTGACCATGGTGACGAACTGGCCCCGCACGGGCAGCTCGGTCAGCTGACAGTGGTAGTCGGCGCGGTCAAACACCGGCATGTTGTCGTTCACATCCTCCACTGTGGGAAAAACAACGGCAATAAGAGCTCAAAGGTCAGGACGTACAAGGATATCGTATCGCTGTTGCTTTATTGCAACAAGGGACGAAATCCCGATGTATTGTCGCACGGTTGATTTGGCTTGTGCTGAGCAGAATCGAGCCCAACGGAACAAACATTGGGAGCTGCCTATTGTAAAGAGGGTATAGACGGACTGGGGATTGCATTGTTACAGCAATTCAATTTAATACAGCAGCGGCCGGGTCCGCTTGCAATTGAAATCAGCCGTCGCTGTCGGGGTTTGTCCCGACTGCCGTAGGACCAGACGGAAGACACCACTGTCGGAAATTGCAGATGGCGGCGTCTGCTTTCGGCACAGGTTGTTTGGTACGTCCGATGGTTTAGTATTTACACGAGCAATTCACAGCAGTAGGACCAGCTGGCAATGGAGGTTTCAGTAGTAAACAGCGACAGCGTCGTCAAATGCCAATGACGCAAGTCCGTCCAGATACTTTAAACACCTCGACACCCTGGCCTTGTGTGACACGTCCTGGTAACAGCCACCGGCGCCACATAGAAACGAGTCATTCAATGACAGTTACAAAGTCATTACTTAGCATAATGGAGGAAGTTAGCATACTTAAAGAAGTTAAGCATGATAACTTGATAGTTAACTAAGCCCATTATTAATTCAGTTAGCATGCTAATTTTGGTAAGTGCTTGTTTGATCGATGTTTCCAGTGATTTCCGAAACTTACAGAACCACACAGCCCAGGGTGATGACATGACAAAACACAGTTTACCCACCGTTGACGGTCAGCTGCGCCGTGCCGGTCAGCTGGGACAGAGGCGGTATACCCACACTATACCCACCGACCCACAGTTACCCACCGTTGACGGTCAGCTGGGGTATACCCACATTATACCCACCGACCCACAGTTACCCACCGTTGACGGTCATCTGGGGTATACCCACCGACCCACAGTTTACCCACCGTTGACGGTCAGCTGGGGTATACCCACACTATACCCACCGACCCACAGTTTACCCACCGTTGACGGTCAGCTGAGCGGTGCCGGTCAGAGGCGGGGAGCCGTCGTCAGACACAGTTAGCACCAGCTCGTGGCGTCGCTCCTTCTCGTAGTCGAGGTAGCTGGTGACCACCAGACCGCCGTCGCCAGTCATGTGGAACAGGAAACACTCCGCGCCGTCCGCCTTCTGCACGCGGTAGATGAGGGGACGCCCAGAGTCTGGAGGGGAGGAGGGGCGAACACACGTCAGATACAGCCAGACACACAGACATAAACACAAGGAGTCGGACACAGTCACGCTCAGACATTCAAAGACACATAGTCCGACACAAAGACACAAAGGTAAACGTACGCCGATGCTTAAACAGCTCAGCGTGTGCGTAACAAACCGATATAAGAAGATATATTTAGGAGAGGAAATGTTTGTTTATTGGGGGTTACGGGCGCGTCGACGTCAAGGGTAATTTTACGCCCATTAGGAGAGGAAATGCGATGGTGTAAATGATGCGAGTGTAAGCAGACTTCAGCATATCGGAAATCCGCCGTTGGGTTTTACCTTATTTGCATTTGACAAGTGCACTTTGATCAAATTGTTATCTGTCATATATCGAAGCAGTGGCAAGTTATGATTTGACTAATGTATCAGCTATCCCAGTATATGCCGACTTCAGCACCTCAATAATCTCTAGTGCGGCATTAGTAAATTTGCCTTTGAAAGGCATCGAAGCTTTTCACAAGGGAGTGTCATTCAATGTATTCAATTGCACATTGTAATTTTTCAGGGCTGTATCTCGATGCATTCAAGCGAGACAATGTTCTCTGACAAAAGTTGATAGTCCAGTGCCAGAAAAGTGGTTTCACTAAGTTCGCAGAACAAATTTCCTCACCATCGGCAAATTTTCATAATGTGTATAGCAATCAGGCACGTAGCAAGGATTTCGCTCTAGGGAGCGGCCACGACACATTTTCAGCTACCGGGGGGTCGAGAATTCTCAACTTGATTCTTTCCATGCAACGCCTATGGCGTTATGTTAAAAGTTAAGTACATCCCATTTTATCCTGACACCTATGATAGCAGCCTGAAAAGGAATAATGCATGTTATTTGTGTGTCTATCTTCTCCTGCCATTTGGACTCACAGACTAAAAATAATCATTCTTTAAAGTCAAAGTTTTCATGGAATAAAATTTCAAAATCCAGAAAAATGGAGAAACGGGCCAATTTTTCGACACTGTAAAAGTCCCCTTAAAAAGTTACGGCAATGATACTCTAGAGCAAGACAGTGCCGGAATGGTCATGTCGAATTATGCAAATATAGAATACTTGCTCAACAACCGAAGGCGAACAAGGAATCAAACTAGCATACGCTCCCAAGTTAAACAAAATCACCGACATTCCCTCACTATTTCCTCCCGAGTTTACTCAGTACCTCCCTTCTCAGTCCTCTTCACATGCTGCTCTTCGATTCACGGGGGCCAATCGGGGCCTTGTTTCGATTCACGGGGGCCAATCGGGGCCTTGTTTCGATTCCCGCCTTCTTAGAACGACGCCAAGTGCCAACTGCCAGATGACCGTCCCAGTCCCGATCAACGATACTTTCATCGACTTAAACAGGAACCCGACATATCAAGCTGCCGTCCTGTATCCAAAGTCGGAACACAATCAGATCCTTACCCTCGTCCATGTCGGTAGCGGTTACTGTGATCAGCCGGAGGCCCGGCTGGACGGCCTCACTAGCCGTCAGGCTGTACGACGCCTGTTCGAACTGCGGCGCGTTGTCGTTGGCGTCGGTGACGTTCACGGTGACGGGCGCCGAGGTGGCCGAGCCGGTGACCCGGTCCGTGGCCGTCACCGTCAGGTGGTGACGCCGCGTCTTCTCGTAGTCGAGCTCACCCGACACATACAGCACGCCTGGAATGCAGGACCGGCGGTAATACCCACGGACGCCGAACACCTGCAGGGTAATCTCTCAACACCGGTGTAAACTTGTACAGGCACACCTGCTAATAGTGTTTAACAGCTTGTATCGTTGAATATTCATGTTCGGCGAATTCCAACATGACACACCAAAATAACGGCATTAAAATGATTACAGCATAGGCAACAGTACACTGAGAGTAAAGACAAGTACCAATGCATTATACACGAATAACTGATGCTGACAAATTTAATAACAAGGCGTACAATTAGTGACACAACACATACACTGCTTGAAGTTTTCTTTTATGTGTCATTACAAAATATGTCTTCAATAATGTTCTATATATAGCAAATCAGCATATCAGCTGCACCGCACCTGTGGTGAAGTCGACATCGAACAGCGCCGGCTGTTCGGGCGAGGTCAGCTGGAAGACCAGCGCCGAGTCGAGCGTGGAGGAGGGCGAGGGCGCGGCCGCCTCCAGCGTGATGACGGGGGTGCGCCGCTCTGCCGACTCAGTCACCTGCGCCCAGTAGTGCGGCTGGGAGAACCGCGGCTGGGTGCCGTCCACAGAGGTGACCAGCACCTCCACTTCAGAGGAGAGCGGCGGCGAGCCTGGCCGAACGGACGGAGACGTTGTTTGTGATACCAATGAACAAGAAAATGGTGACACCAAGGTAAAGCAACCTTGCCACGTAACAAGAACTTTCACTTCGGAGGGAGCAAAGGGTAGCCCGCCGCCGGGACAGGAGCATAATGGTTACACCTTGGTTTGGAAACATATTGTGCCTCCACAAAGAGGAAATTATTACACGATAGAGTATGTGACCGGCCGCCACAGAAACGTAATTACACGAAACAAGTAACGCCACGGGCACACATATACATGCAAACCCCGCATATATTCTACGGAAGTCATGAAGAGGACAGGCTAAATCGCTAACAACAGACTGGGAGTAATTGTCCGGTCATTATGCTAAAACAAGTCTCAACGAGCTTAGGAGACCATCATTTTTCATTAAGACGAGACTGTGAAGTGTTTCGAATTTCCTCCAGCAAGAGAAGACAGGTCATTAGGCGAAATGAACTCTGAGGGACCGAAGGAAACCCCACTACCCGAGACAAACGATGTATATTTACATTCCCGACAGTTATAGATAGGAAGTCCGCTCACACAACGACCAGTCAGGCTTTCTAACGACCTCGACATGTCACAGAAACGCCTGGAAGGCATCAGGAGATGAACAACGAAACCCTGAGATGGGAGGTATTTTTTACCAGGAGGGGGGAAACACATGTAAAAGCCCCCCATTTAACATGCCGAGGTCAGCTGCACACTGCTGGGTGTATGTATATATTCAAGGTCTGATTCACATCAGGAAGAACCCCATTGTGGCGGCCTACGTCTGGCGGAAAATTCGTCAGATCTCAAACTCAATCAAACCCGGTGTCAAAGGTTTAATCTGCATGCATAATCTGTTGAAGGATGACCAGCCCGTTGCCGTGTTTGCGACAAGGGCACGATTCGCCAGCCAGACTAACCCAATAAATTACGTGATCAATCGCGTGCTCTGCCTTGCATCACACATCAGAGTAGACGCCGAGGTAGAAAGCGGCTACCGCAGTGTGAAATCGCCCGACTAAAATCTGTACCGCGCTCCCAGTGATTTATTGAATCATCAATCCACCAATAATGAATGCGTTATTGTAATCTAAAGCAGCACGAGATGATATTGAGCTTCGGTCTAATTTACGGCCTCGGAAATCGCGAGACACCCAGCAACCTCCCGTCCCTGACGACCTGAGGAACCAGCATCCCACCAACGGCACGGCGAGCCTTCCAACAGCGGCCTGAGAGAGCCCCAGACGACCCGCGGCCCCAGCCCGGTACCCACCTCCGTCATAGGCGGTGACCACCAGCCTGAAGGCGGAGTCGAGACCACGGGGGCTCCGGCGCAGCGTGATGGCCCCGCTCAGCTGGTCCACCGCGAACAGGTCACCGTTGCCGCGCAGCAGGTCGTAGTGCACCTGGCCGTTCTCCCCCAGGTCAGCGTCAACGGCCGTCACCTGCGGCAAAGGTCAGCCGTGAGAAATGTCAGCGGAAGCAGCACGGTTGGCGAGTAATAGGACACTAGCAGCCTAGATGGGGGCCTGCTGTCACCGGCAGCCGCTAGTCGCCAAAAATAAATAAATAAAAAGTCGGAAAATGATATTTCATTTCCGTTCCATTTCCTGCATTACTTCAAGAGCTGCCTCCGTTCCCCTCATCTACACAGAAGCCACTGCAGCCATTACATTGCACCGCGTTTTGTCGTGTTTATCAACTTCCACTACACAGGCTACGCAAACAAATCTGTCAGCACGCTACTTCGGCCACACAACCTTCACCATTCACCACTCTACCTTCACCATACTAACTTCACCATTCACCATACTAACTTCCCCAACTGGTGAAGTTGGTGACTGGTCACCACTCTACCTTCACCAGCCACCATACTAACTTCACCAGTCACCACTCTAACTTCACCATTCACCACTCTACCTTCACCAGCCACCATACTGACTTCACCATTCACCACTCTACCTTCACCAGCCACCATACTGACTTCACCAGTCACCACTCTACCTTCACCAGCCACCATACTGACTTCACCAGCATCGTATTAACGTCACCAGTCACCGCACTAACATCACCAGTCGCCATACTACCTTCACCAGTCACTATCCTACCTTCACCAGTCACCATCCTACCTTCACCAGTCACTATCCTACCTTCACCAGTCACTATCCTACCTTCACCAGTCACCATCCCACCACGCAGCTCCGCTCCACGTCCATACCTTGGTGACCGGCGCTCCTGCCGTGGCGTCGACGGCCACCACGGCGTGGTACGGCTGGCCAACGAACACCGGTCGGTTGTCGTTCTCGTCCATGACTGTGCAGTGGAGTAGGGTGTGCGCCACGCGGCCGTCTCGGTCGCTGCGCACCTGGACCGCCAGCACGTGCTGGTCCTGCTGCTCCCGGTCCAGGACCAGACCAGTGGTGCGCACCACGCCCGCCGTCCGGCTGATGCTCTGAACACGGACGTCGACATGATTAGAAACACAGATGGGTTATATACGGGCGTCAGGAACAACTCCGAAAGTCCTCGAGACAGAGGAGAGTTCAAAGTCATCATGCATTAAATAATAGAATGTTGACGTTTTGCAAGGCTGAGTTGGACCCCATTACGCACCACGAACAAAGCTGTCACAACTTGTGTCTATTAGAGAGACCTTTGTTCTAACCTGAACTTGTTTGTGCGCTTTTAGTAGCTCATCTCGTTTAAACAGACAGAGAAGCAACAACAAACAATTTCCCTTAGTAGTTAGTTAAGCCGTTACACAAAGCCGGGGACCAGCTCTCTTCTCCTCAGTGACAATTACTCCAGCCCAGTGGCAGAAAAGTGGTTTTACTATCTAAGTTCGCAGAACAAATTTCCTCACCATCGGCAGAACAAATTTTTACAATGTGTATACCAATCAGGCACATATCCAGGATTTTGCTCAGGGAACGGCCACGACACAAAAGGATATTGCATGTTATTTGTTTGTCTATCTTCTCATACCATTTGGACTCACAGACTAAAAATAATCATTGTTGTTTATAGTCAAAGTTTTCATGGAATAAATTTCCAAGTTCAGAAAAAAAGAGAAACGGGACACTTTTCTGCCACTGCTCCAGGGCCGGGGGGGGGGGGGGGGGGGGGGG
>JARFNZ010132197.1:2848-19478 GCA_031763405.1 Balanus nubilus
ACCCCCCCCCCCCCCAGTAGCTAAAGCATGGTTTGGCCTCTTCCTGACAATTATTTGCCTACTCAATCTAAAAATCCTGGTGACACCTATGCCCAGTTCCATTCCCCTTTATGAAGATGGGCTATCCTTTTTTGTATAGTTTCTACTGTCCCCAAAAAATAATGATTCATTTTGCTATGACTATGAATGTTTTAATCACTTTTTCTTTGCATTAATGATTTATGACATGATTGTAAGGAGGTGAATCTGAAAGATTAATCAAGGATTAAAAAGATAAACAAAAGTTGAGGAGAGAAAACAAATATTTTGTCATTTGCGATGGATCACCAAAGTTATGGGTTAGAAATTTGATCAACTCGTTATTAGAGAAGGGCAGTAGGACATAGTGCTGAACAAACCAATACATTTTATAGGTACTTAAAAGTTACATGTTCAGATTCTGGTTTTCTTTTAAAAAATAGGTAAATTTATCATAGAATACATCATATATATCAAGCTATAATACACACACTTATATATACTTTTAGCTGATATTTTCAAAACCATTACATTCCCTTTAAGCGCAGGGGCCAGTCAGGCATATGAGGGAGCCAGCGAGCCATGTATGAGGGAGCCAGCAGCACCATAGGGCTAATGTTAAAATCCTGTGAAACCTGGGGGTGCTGGAGAGGGTATCAAGCAAACCTGGGGTGCCCCTGGCTGAACCAAACAACCTTAAGCTTTATTAATATGTAAAGGCACAGGTCTGGGCTGGCTTGTATACATTGAGATCGAGATTCGAGACCAACCAGCACGTGCGCACGTGAACGGCCCGGCCTCCGATGTTGGTTCTCCGCCAACTATGGGTAGCTGACGGACGTATCGTTAATTTTTTTATTTTTTGGCACAACTAATATATCGTTGAACTCTGTTACTAAATTCCAATGTTTTTTTTTGTATTGCGGTGTAAACGCTACAGCTTGATATTGGAGATAAACGTCGATAAAGAAAAGTGGGAAAATGTGTAGATATATGTGTGCAGGGAGGAGGTGCGGTAGTACGTCTCTCAGAAAGTAAGGTTTAATAACATCTTGGGACATTTTGAGATGACTGCAGTCTGTAGGTATGTAGTGTGATAAGAAGTAATTAATGTTTTATGAACACATTATTGATATGTTCAGTTTTGCCAACATTTAAGTTTCTAGGTTAAACGTGAGAGAAATTCAGCTTTTTAAAACGAAGTTGAAGTCAAAGCCAGCTTCGTCCCCACGTCTGTCTTACCATGATCCACCTCATTGTCGTTGAGTTGATGGCCAATTCCTGTGTAATTCCGACGAGGTACCACAGGTACAGGATGCTGCTCCTGCTCCTCCTCTTTCTCAGCTGGGTCTGAAGTACTACCGTTGTTTGCGGACTTCAGACTTCTGAGCACAGAGTCACAGACCAGGTCCCCCTAGAAAGAAACGACCAATCAAATCATTCTTGTTCAGGAGAGAATCATCCCTGAGCAAGACATCACTTTTGGGGCATCAGGTAGGGTAGTAAATGCAGGCATGAAAATCAGGCTCCTGCAGCAGTAAAGCATAATGTCAAGCTAAGATAGGCCGTAAAACAAAAATGTAGACAGTGTCGAAGCTAATGTGATCGTTTTAGAAACAAAAGCTCAGCATACATTACATTTTTAGCGTAACCATTATCTATCTTTTTTGTTGTAAAATACTGATACAAGTGGGCTGACGGCCGCGTTTCACCTTGCAGCGGATGCAGTAGCCATGTCGCTGCGTCTGTCGGGCGAACTGGGCGACCCGGCGGCCGAGATGTGTCTGAAGCGCGAGCCGCCGCTGTCGCCGCCGTCGCAGCCGCCGTTCTCGCGCTGCTCGTCAACCGGCTCGCTGACGACGGCCGGCTCCTGCCACTCGGCGCCGGCCACGGACGACGAGGACAGCGACGGCCGAGCGCACACGCAGACCTACAAGGAGCGCCGCCGCGAGGCGCACACCTTCGCCGAACAGAAGAGGCGCGACGCCATCAAGAAGGGCTACGACATGCTCCAGGATCTGGTGCCGACGTGCCACGCGCAGGAGGGCGCCGCCGGCACGCCGTACAAGATGAGCAAGGCGGCGGTGCTGCAGAAGTCGATCGAGTACACGCAGTACCTGCTGCAGCAGAAGCGCCGCCAGGAGGAGGAGCTGGCCAGCCTGCGGAAGGAGGTGGTGGCGCTGCAGATCCTCAAGGCCAACTACGACCAGGTGGTGAAGGCGCACCAGGCGCGGCCCGGTCCGCAGGATGCCCAGGTCTCGGACGAGGCCAAGTTCCAGGTGTTCAGGGCGGTGATCGACAGCCTGTTCCAGTCGTTCGAGTCGAGCGTGTCGACCAACAGCTTCGCCGAGCTGTCCGGCTCGATGATCGCCTGGATGGAGGAGGACGTCAAGCCGCAGGTGCTGCGCGACACCTGCATCCGCGTGCTGCGGCAGATCAAGCCCAACCTGTAGCCGCAGCCGCTGCCGGACCGCGCCCACTGTGCCTTGGCAGCGCACGGCGCGCCTTGTGAGTATTTGTACAGTGTTTGGTGTTGCGTTGTCAGTTTTAGTGGGATGTTTATATCATGGGAAACCCATGCGAGCGGATAGTTAGCTCCTGTATATCGTGTGCACATTATGGTTACGGGTACGAGCAGAGGTGCTGCCACCTAAGCGGTGATGTAAGAACACTACCGCCATCTGCCTACCCTTCCCAGAATTATGTGCTAGGAAACTGTACTCTGTGTGAGGCGGCAGTTTTCAGCTGTTCGAGGCTAGGGAGATGGATCATAAGTACCGCACAAGGCTGGCGTGTTCTCTCCATACGTGTTGGTGCAGTGTGTTAACCAGGCTCGGCAGAGACGCAGCTCAGGTCCGTGCAATAGGTCACTGCCTTGTTCTGTTGCTGCGTCTGTACGGTTTTCTCGGCTGGTCCTTCACAGGCTGCATGCTCATAGATAGTCGTACTAAAATACTGAGCCTGCTCATGTTGTTACCAGTCTCGGCTAAGTTACGTCGCTGAACTGGGGTTCCGGCTGTGGCGGGTGTCACGCAGTGACGTGCATTCTACGAACGACGGCAATGACACGTTGATGGAATTGGACATGTTTTGTCTGATTAACGCCATGATCTGCTCGTAGATTGGAATGAACGCAGAGGCTTAAAGCGGCCTAAAATCGAATTGTTAAATAAATTGTATATCCTTTGTTAATTCTGATCAACAAACGGTGCTAAGTCTTTTACTCGAGACGCCTCCACCTATGTGTTATTTCCGTCGTTAGTTGCACGTCATATTCGTCTTCGCGCTTGTACGAGTACCTATTCTCTGTGCACGGACTCACTCTGCCATTCTGAGCTGGTCATAATATTGGCCCAAATTCGGCACTGAAACTGTCTGGCTCGTAAGCTACAAACACCCGGCTTCTATCGGCTGTCCATGTACTCTGTCGGGTCGACGCGGCTCCAACCCGCAGTATTGTCCCGGGTCGACGCGGCTCCAACCCGCAGTATTGTCCCGACTGGGGACTGCGGCGTCGTCGCCGAGGTGAAGTGATGAGCAAGAGTTGATGTAGTCAATTTTTCTTTATTCTGAACTTATCCAATGAAAAGGAGCTTCATGGGTGTTGGAGCTTCATGTTACTGATAGCCCTTGGACTTCCCATTTCTGATGTTTTTTTTATTATTGTTTCGAACACTTCATTATCTCTGTGACGCTTAAACATTTTTCACTTCTTCGGCCGTGTGTCACAAATGTGCTGTGTTGTCCGAGGTGTGGATCATTGTCCATCAGTTGTACTGTGATGGGTGGAAATATAAGGCCCTAGCCTATTTTTGATTTGTCCTTATTGTGATAAGATGATCAGGATTCGGGTCAATTCACATTTACACCGGGAAAATTATCTTGCTCACAAGCGCTATTACCCGCGTCCCGCTGGGCCCCTGGATTTTTTTTACCGCCTTGCCAGGGTGCATCTCGAGCAGAGTTTGGGTTTGAACACATCCCTCGATCTTGGCTCCTACGGGACGCAGAGAAAAAGAAAGAGAGTGTTTAGCTCGTCAACATTTTGAAACTCCTTCGTTTTTTGGCTCAGGTCAATGTTAAGGTCACCAGAGGTTACCAGAGGTAATTTTTTAAATATTGGTACCAATATTGTTACGTTTTTTTCAAGAACCCCCCTATAACCTCGGTGACCAGCTATGACATACAACTATGATAGCTAGGAAAAACGGAAAAAATTATTCGAAAGCTCATGCGCTCTTGAAACGCTCTTCCGCGAAAATGTCAGAACAGAGCTTGGGTCAATAGCTGAGGCTCCCAGAGATCATCAAAGGTCAGAAGGCACTTTTTTGCAAAAGCGTTTTTGCGAAATACTTCTGGGAAGGATAATTTTTGAAGGATAATTCTGAGGGGAATACTTTTGCCACCTTTGTTTTTGTCTCGTCAAGGTGAATCGAAATATGCAATTGGTGACCTAGTCAGACCAAATTCAAGTTTACCCTCAGGCTAGGGCCACGTATTGACCCAAATAGGTCATGCGGGATGTTAGTCGATGCGTCCTTACCAGACGAACATAATGGTGTCATTTACTTGTTTCTATCTCTTAACCATCTTTTAAGAGTTATTGGCAAACAATTGTTTGTGAACTCGGGTGACCTCAGATGCCTTTCTAGGTATCGCTGGTCAAAAAGATGCTCCTGAGTCATCAACAATGGTCAAATTTGATATGCTTCTGAATGAATTAGATTGATGAAAAACTTGAATTTTCTCCTTAGACTTACAATGTCAGGTCATGATACTGACCTGACCTGAGGTAAATATACGCAAATTCGAGATTAGTCATTTGTAGGTACCGATGGCCCCATGCAATCCTGAAAGTTTCATATCTCACAACCACTGTCGCCGTGGCACGACCGCTAACTTTTTTTGGGAGGTGGGATCACCACCTGACATGGTGACCAGACCCGAAATGACTGATGAAACTGGGGTCTAAAATTTCGGGAAAGGTGTGCAAGGGATATGGGATGAGTAGTTGCAAAAACGATGGCACCTCGTGGGGATGTTGTTCACCACACTCCCCCACCCCAGCAGGGCGCGGGTTAAGTGCAGTATTTACGGCAGTTCCTAAGTCTATTCGTAAATGGTAGTTCGTTGGACTGATTTAAGGCAATGCTTTCTGAAAGAAGACCTGGCCACATACATAGGTACATGACACTTGCGAGTCATCCTGGCAGCCTAGCGCTAAGCTTCCTCACAGCAGGGCTGGCCACCTTAGATTCTTCATCGTCACAATCCCGTTACATGCTATTAATTACTGATAATGTTGATAAGAACCGGCGTGCAATCTCTTCTGAGTTTGACCATCGAACAGGTCAATATACCATTCCGCTATCAGTAAATGTCGCCAGTGGGGTCGCCTAGACGCAAGTCACATATTGTCATTATCAACCAAACTATATGCGTTCTACTAGGGTACGGGAACAAAGTCTTCTGACTTGCGTTTTGGTTTGTAGTTTGTATCAACAATCTGGGATAATATCAAACAGACATTAACATTAAAACATCTTCCCTTTTGTGCCAGGTCGTGTTGAAGAGTACTACTACTGGCTTAGATTGTGCGACGCATTACAACTACTCCTCCATTTGAATTTTGATATATTAGCGCCCATATTTCGTCACCGTCATGGACAAAGCTATTTCGTCCCCGAGGTCTGCGTCGCTGAGTCCTCGTCGGTTCAAAGCCCGAGTAACGCGGACAGGAAGGGCCGTTCCTCAGCGGCGTCTCGCAATTTGCCTTATGTTCAGATCTGAGGTACAGGGCACGTTCACCAGGCGATGACATATCTGTGTCGTTAAGTCTGAGCGACGGCGGCACCGAGAGCTCGGCCGGCGGCGGAGACGGCGGGGACACTGGACGGAGACGGCGGAGATCTGGATGGAGACGGCGGAGACGCTGGATGAAGACGGCGGGGACGCTGGACGGAGACGGCGGAGACGGCGGGGACGCTGGACGGAGACGGCGGGGACGTTGGACGGAGACGGCGGAGACGCTGGACAGAGACGGCGAAGACGCTGGACGGAGACGGCGGAGACCTGGATGGAGACGGCGGAGACCTGGACGGAGACCTGGACGGAGACGGCGGAGACGCTGGATGGAGATGGCAGAGACGGCGGAGACGCTGGATGGAAACCCTGGGTGACGTCGGCAGCGCTGGAAAAAAAGATGCAACTCTCTCAAGAACTGCATTCTGAAATTGTTCTTTCCGAGTTTAACCCGCGCGCCGATGGGCTATTTCCGACCTCTGCCCGCCGATGGGAGGGGGGGGGGGGGCTTTCCCCATACGATCTCCGAAACTACTGGGCCGATTCAAACTAAAAAAAATCAAAAGGCATTCGATAGCCGTGTACACAAACTTTCAGAATAGCATGCGAAATGTTATCTCGAGGTCACTGATGACGTCACAGGTCAGGTCAAAGATTCATTTTTTGCCAGCTTTCGCCGGTTGGTATTGCCGGGCAAAATAACTAGGTATACTGAACGCATAAGAAGCTACTGAATCGGCATGCAGTGTTCCTGACACTTCCAAGTACAATACTAAGCCTATGGTAGTCATAGGGTCAGGTCAAGGTCATATGAGGTCACGAGGTCAAAAGGTCAAACTGCTTATTTTGGTCATTGGGAGCTATACTACATGTTTTAGGTTCAGTTTTTCGTCAAGAACGCGAAAATGACCTTAAAACACTGTTTTCACTATTGAAAGAGGGCAAAAGCAAAACTACGGAAAATCATCGGAATTCGTAGAAATGTCATGAAAAGTGACCTTTTTTGGCCTTTCAAAGGTCATAACTCCGTCATTTTTGAAGCTATTGACTTAAAATATGGTACACATTCATCGGGCTGGTCTGTATCACATATATTCCGTTTTTTGGAAATTTAGTTTTTTTTTAAAATATGGAAAAAGTTCAAATTTTGTTTTATTTTTCCTAATTTTCAAAAGTTTCCAAAATAAAAAAAATACGACATGGCAGTTTGATAGCCTGATCTATTTTAATTCTTTTGATATTAAACAATTGACTTTATCTTTAAAGCTGTGCGACTGACAGCGTCTTCTATAAACCCCTATTTTTGGTCTAAAATTGGAAAACACGACGTCACTCTTACGTCATTTACCGTCGACCTGTCATGACCTCATTATTTTCCTTTGCACAGCATATGTGAGATGCATGTCGGAAGGGGCATGCAAAATTTGGTAAAGTTACTGGCGTTATTTTTTTTTAGAGATATCAGAAAAAGGGATGGGGCCGTTTCGGCGCGGGTTAACGATGGGCTCTCTTGTCCAGCCAGACAGAGGCTTCTGAAACTCGAGGGAAATAGTTTACCTTACAGTCTCTGATCCTCGTTGCGCCACTGCTGTTAAAGTTTCTCTACAGTCTCTTCTTCACTGCGTTGCTACAGTCTCATCCACCGACCTTCTGCTCTAACTAGCATGGCCGTTCAGTGCCCCGCAATCTGCGCGTCAGGCCTGTCTGCCTGCGGCGGCGGCACGGGGGACGCTGCTCCGGCACACGGGGGACGCTGCCCCGGCCCGGCCAGGCTCGGCGGCACGTCGATGCTATCACCGGCTGGCAGTTTACGGCGCCGTACTTTAGCCGACATTATTGTGTCACGGCAGTCACGACGGCCGACAGCCGGACATGTCCCGCGGCCACGGAGATCCCGGCGCTGAGAGGAGAGACTCGGGATCAGGAGTCGGGTGGAGAGGGACTCGGGATCAGGAGTCGAGTGGAGAGGGACTCGGGATCAGGAGTCGAGTGGAGAGGGACTCGGGATTAGGAGTGGGATTGGGGAGGGACTCGGGATCAGGGCCGGCCGGAGAGGGACTCGGGATCAGGAGTCGGATGGAGAAGGACTCGGGATCAGGGCCGGCCGGAGAGGGACTCGGGATCAGGAGTCGGCTGGAGAGGGACTCGGGATCAGTAGTAGGATGGAGAGGGACTCGGGATCAGGGCCGGCCGGAGAGAGACTCGGGATCAGGAGTGGGATGGGGAGGGACTCAGGATCAGAAGTGGTATGGAGAGGGACTCGGGATCAGGAGTTGGATGGACGGGGACTCGTGATCAGGCTGGAGAGGGACCTGGGTACCAGAGTCTCCGGTTCGCTGATTGGCACCAGGCTCCCCGGTTCCCAGCTCTGGGCCGATGGTACACATATAATAAAGGATTGATTCATAACGACATGAACAGATGGGACCGGGAAATGTAACGAGAATGTGAGATGTCCTCAGAACAGCTGTACCTTCTATGAACTTCAATGTTCATCTTCAATGGAATAGCTCGGGGCATGTGGTGTTGGGAAACGAATCTCTTGTCAGCGGCATGCTGGTGATGATATGACGTGATCAGTATGATCACAATATTCCATCGAGCAGGGAGGGGCACTGATCTGATGTAAGATGAGCCTCTCCTCTCTGCGGCCGTCTCCTGTTGTCGTGTCGGACACCGGACCAGGGCGCGGTCCCGCACCGCGGGCCGGCCGCTCTGTCGCACACGCCGGCCGCGTGTTTTATGGCGGCTCTCCGGCGAGTGACGCGGCCCGGCCACGCGCCGGCCACTCGTCTCTGCTCGCGGCTCGCCCAGTGTCGCCCCGCTGACCTGCAGGACACGGCAGCGGCACGCGCCGCAGAGCGCCGTTTTTACGCCGGCCGCCGCCGCCGGGAGCGGTGCGCGTGTTTTTGGCAGGGCGCGCGCCGCCCTGATGGATCGCGCTGCCGGCGGCCGGCGCTCCGCCGGCGCCCCTCCCGATACTGCTGCTTCATCGGGATTAGGGGCGGGTGCCGGCTACCGGGATCAGCGGCTGCGCGGCGCCTATCTGGCGCACCATCGTATACGTGCGCCACTACAAACTGTGGGTCAGTGCGGGTCACTGCGCAGGCGCAGTCGGACCACCGCACCGGTGACCTGAGGTCAGCAGTCGGTGGGCGAGGTGGCAGGATGCGTCCGTCCACCCGCACGGTGACCAGCAGGGACCGACATAAATCAGTGCACAATCAGCGCGTCGGCTGGTCGGGTGTCTGCCTGCACGCCGCCAGTACGTCCCGGGGCGGCAGGCTGACCCGCGGGTCACGTGTGGACGCCGCGCTGATAGTATCTCTGCATGGCTTTGAAGCATCAGAAGGCCGTCTCATACAGTCACTGGACCCGTCTCGGAACCAGCGGCAGCGCCAAGGAATAGCGCTTTCATATTTAACAGGCAGGCCTTTGCCGGCAGCCACCACCCCCATCGTCCGTTCGCTGCCTACCGCTCCGTCGACCCCGACGCGTCTTTCGAGTCGCGACTGAAGGCCCTCGGCCCCCCTCGGGAGTGGGACCCAGCGCGGGGCCCTGCTGCGGTGACGGCGGCCGGACGCGCTCCACTCTTGTCGGCCCCGGATGGCCGTATCGGCGAGGGCGATCGGCCGGGCGGGATGTTGATACGGCCTGATTGGGTGCTCAGATGGGCCGATAGCTGGCCCGGCGCCGACCGATCACCCTGCAACAAAGACCGGACAACGTGATTGTACAAAATCCGCCCCTCAAACGTCATTATACTCTGCAATAAATATAGTTATAAATCATGATGTTATGGGTTTGAAAAATTGCCTCCGTGTGCGGCGAGTAAGGTGATTGATAATGCTTGGGTTATTGATTCGACGCCGTTACGGGCTTGTTCGTTCGGTGGTTTGTTCTTGCCGACTCTTCCCAAGTCACCGCACTGAACACTTGAGCGGCTATACTCGCCGATCGTTACTGCCTTCAGTGACATACGAGATCAGTTTTTGTCTGCTGCCGATTGTTGACCACCGACAGATTGAAATCGATGGTGCTTTTAGCTTGGCTTCTGTTCGCCATTTAGTCGCCATTTTATGCAGCCGGTTTTCGCCGAACGTTCTTAAAAGGCGTTTCCCGCCGTTTCGCTGCAGCTCTATCGTATCTCGCCCTCCGATCGCATCCTCAGTGACCGAAGGTGGACAATCCGTCAAGTGGCGCATTTTTCTTGCAGCAACGCGCTCTGCGTCACGGAGCCCTTGTAATGAGGCATTTTACAGCACTAATTTCGATTCTATCGAGAAGCAGGCGCCTACACGTGTAATGCATCTGCGAGACAATGTCGCCGCGATGGCGGGCGGCGATATTTCTGGTTTTACCCGGCAACCGGCGAGCGGCCTTTCCCGCTCCATCGATCTCCGGCTCTATCGATCTTTGTAAATGGTGGCTAGATCGATCATCTGTCCACGCTGAAAGAGTTATTCTACGACGATAAATCTTCGACAAGCAAGCTTATTAATTACTGCAACAGATATCTTTTCTGTTTAGTCCAGATTAGGAAACGCTGTTGTCTTGACGGGCTTGTAGCAAGTCACAGAGTGACCAATCGAACTTCGCGGAACTTCATTCCATCAAGGCCGGCTCAGCGCCGAGGTCCGGCTATCGGCAGGTGCGAGGTGCAGTGGGTGTCCACTGTTCATCTGTCCATCGGCTCCTCCCACGGGCTGCGGCGCTGGTCTCCGGCTTCGGTCGGGGTCCGCCGGTGACCATGAGCGTCGCCCCAGCCGGCGGCCCCACCCGCCTGTCATCGGCCGCGGCGGGGCGGCTCGGCCGGCCGGCACGTGCCGCCACCACCGACTCCCCGCCGCTGCCGTAATGTACGCCCGTGCCGCGCCGCGAGGTGCCGAGCCGTGCCCTGCCGCCAACTGCCGTGCTGTGCCATGATATGCACGGTGCCTGTCTTACTACGATGCCGAGTTGTGTCACATTACACCGTGCCGTGCCATAGGCACTAGTGGTGTAAGATTCGGAAATTGGTCAAATCATGTCCGATCCAAAGTCTGATCCAATCTGACAATGTTGTCCGAAAAGTGTCCGAAGAGTTTTGGAGTCCAACAATTATTCAATTTTATAAACATTATTTTTAATCTCTGGCATTTCTGATAAATGTTTTATATCCATCTGCCGGACAGTATTGTTCATTGCAAGTGCACACAAGCAGAATTGATGGACAGGGACACATGTTAGAAATTATTTCAAAATGAATGTATGTCTGGAAACCTATAAAGTAGGAAAATGCGTGAATTATGCCTAAATGCCTTGCCCGAAATTTTCAAGAAAATCATGGCTGAGCGTCCGAAGTCCAAATCGGAATCGGACTATTTTCGGAGGTCCAACAATTTGGACTCCGATTTACATCACTAATAGGCACCACGGCCCGTGTTGTACCATATCACGGCCCGTTCTGTGCCATACCGAGCCGCGACATGATGGGCTGTTATCTCTGTGTGCAATGTCATGGTGTCGCAACTGCAGCGGAAGCTGTTGCCATAGGTCCTCATGCACTCCTTTCACCGTGACGTCAGGTGTGCTGAAATCGTTTCCGTTTGTGTAACAGCGGACGATATATGTAGTACCTATATATTTATCCGTACCGTCTGTTCCCTCACCCAAGTTCGGACTGCATGGTGCTGGAGTCGTCTGTTTGGACTGTGCTCCTGTGAGATAGAGCTGTCTGTGCCGCTGACGAACGGCGTGCGTTACTGGCGCTCACGGCGCGGCGGGGGCGGGGGCGGGGGCGGCTCATCCCCTATCGCCCGCCGTCGGTCACGACTCGATCGGCTGCCTTAATTGATTCGTCAGCGGAGCGTGCGCGCTGTCGGCGCTTCCTCGGCGGGGCGCTGTTGGGCGGCCCAGCGCTGCCGTCGGTCAGCGGCCAGGGGTCAACTGAGCTGGCCGGCAGCCGGCCTCGGGGGAGGGGAGGGGACGGGGAGGCTCGGAGCGCGCCCCCCGTAATGAGATGACGCAATCAGCAGCCTGAGAAAAACGGCGGCCGGCTCGTGCGCCGGTTGTCATGGCTCCGCCGACAGCCGGCGCTGATGAATCGCGCCGAGGTGGTTACTGAGCTCGATAAATTCTATATTGGACTCGTGTTTAATTTCGGTGGGTGGAACTCATCAACTCCAGCTGGGTTAATCAAGCGACTGGAAATTATAATTGAGATGTTAAATGGGTGGGCCGATGCTGCTCCCGCCACTTTAGGCAGCGGGAATATTGCACAGCTATGGTGCGGGCGGGACCACGCAATATTCGTGTGTCACTGATGGTGCAAATCATGATATGGACTCCGACTGATTAATAACGGGCTTAAAGTAGCCTCATCCTAACGGTAAATGCCACCCACTTTTTGCAATAACGCTTAAACCGTAGCGTCATAGTGGAGCCGACAGATCCTGGCTGCGCTTCAGGAAAATGGGATATGCAATGGCTCGTAAACCGCAGAAGTCCAATCTGTCATTGTATCAGTTTACCGGCTGACGGCTGTCAACTTAACCACAGCTGTAAGCACCGAATAGCACCAATAAACAATGTTTTAAATTTAAGCGCCGACTTCTGTTGGCGCCACATCCACTTAGCGCCGGATTTCGGACGAACCGGTGACGTCATTATAATGCCGAGAGCCGAGCGCAGAGCGGCCAATCTGGCCAGATGGCGGTTACAGTCACACCTGGTCGGCTGTTACCGAGATTGTGGTCGCTGGGGCTCTCGTTCGCTGCTGGACGCTCGCTGCTCGTGATGTGCTGATGACCAATAGACGCTGGTCAGTCGTGTCCCCTGACAGCACCCCTAGATGACACATCTGTGTCCTGTGACATCGGACACTGCCCTGTGACATCCCGCAGCCCTGTTCTGTGACACATCTGACAGCGATGTTCCCCGACACATCTGAGAGCACTCGACTGAAACTCAGCGACCTATTTGCTCTGACGGCAGCAAATTGATTTTTAATCCGTGGGAGTCCTGTCGGGCAGTCCGTGCCGTCCGGGCCATCCGGAGCTGCACACAAGGCACCCCACCGACACGGGACCTTGGACTGAAATGGCTCTGTCATACGGCCACCTACTCTGATTGCAGTCGGTAAGTGGCCCGTCGCACCGCCATGGGACCCGCCGTGTTATCAGCAGCCATCGTTACAGCTGGCAGAGAGCATCACCGCTCTCTGATCCTGAGACTCCGGCAACTCCTCCGGCGGGGACCGAATCAGCGTTCTAAGCTCACGAACCGCTGGGCACGTCACACCAGATCAGATCAGCGGTCTGATGAGCGTACCGGAAGTACCAGCAGAGACTGCAGGTCCGCGTCTGGCTCCGCTGGAGCACGGCAGCACAGTCGACACAGCTCCTCTGGATGTAGCTTCACTCGCCTGCCTGGCTGTCCGCACCCTCAGAGAGTGCCACTGTTGTCGAACATGTGGCGTTTAGAGAGGCCCGGCAGCCTGTGCTTACGTCACCGCTGCGGCCCGATTCGCCGCGCTATCTCCGAGCGTATATTGATTTGCAAGGTCAACCTGAGGTCAGCGGAGGGGTGCGAAGGCTACACGGCCATTCATTGGGCACGTTATCAATGGCGCGGGCCGGGCCGGTGGATTACCTGAGATCAGCAGGCACCGCGGGCGGCCCAGCTGTAACAAATGGACGCGCCCGTCGGCCGCCGACGCCCGGCCGCAAAACAGGCAGACCCAGTAACCCACGCTGGCCCGCCGCCGCCGCCGGCAGCAACCCAGAGCCGGATTAGAGCGGCCCGGTGTGACACGGCTCAGCGGGATGTGGAGCGACCCGGGTCCGTACCGTCCCCTCCTCCCCCCTCTGCTGCCGTCATGCTCCTCTACTCTATCATCCTACCCTTCCCTGTCACCACCGTCCTCCCGCAAAATAGACCACAAACAGCTTTTTTATTGTCGCCACCACCGCGACTCATTGACCGCCAGCCGCCGCTCAAACCTTACTACTCCGATCATTTCTTTCACTGCCCTCGTTCACCGCAGCTTTCCACGTTTTAAGTGCCTTCCGTCTATGGATCATTCTTCCCTTGATTGTTCAGTGGGAGAATGAAGCGGCCACAGCCTGGTTTTGGCTTGCAGTCGGAAGAGTTTCCTTTCGCTGCTGCACCTTTGTGACAGACATTGAGGTCTGCTGCGGAGTGAAGTTTGCACTCAATTCAAATCCGGTCGTAAATTTGGCTTATTTGTCAGTAATGATGATCACAGACAGTAAACGGCTCCGGTCAGGTCTCAGAAACGTCAGCCTCAGTCAGGCTTTCAGCTACGAATACGGTTCCCCGCCTGATATATCTATATGGGTTTTTATATCACTTCGTTGCACTTTCGGTCAGAAATAAGTATCTCCGAACCGCAACCACTCACAGTTTAAGTTTCTTAGCTGCTAAATGTAAGGCATCGCTCACTATGCTTTTCATTTATGATCGCTTTGGTGTGAAGTAACATCAGCGTAAATAAGAATATCGCAGTGATAAACAACAATATCTAACCAGCACCGATTATAGGGTGGTTGAGGTGTGTTGTAATTATGCCATAAATGTTATGAAACACACGGCAATTTTGGCAAGATGTAACTTTCACGAGGTATCTCATCTAACTATGCGCCTTTACCATAAAGGCCTTTCTCCTGAATCGCTCTGTTGTCTGGCAGTTCTGTTGTGTTGTGGCGCCGTGTCGTGCGGCTGGCGTACAGAACGGGGCTGATAGGCTGTGCCGCAGGACACACTGGCGGACTCCGGCGGTGACCTCTCACCGCCGGGGGCAATAACGTCCGTCCCCCATGTGACCTGTGCGTGTGCTGCCAACGGAAATACAATTGACTTCGAGCTCACCGCACAAGTGGGGTGGGAACGCAACAGCAGCAGCAGCGACACTACCGTCTGTCGAATATGTGCTGGGTTTTGAATATAACAGCACAGCACAGCCAATCTTAACACGGACAAACTGAATGACTGGACTCCTCTACCATGAGACAATTCAGACACAACACTGCTCACGGCCATGGACGTGTGTAGTCCTGCTACAGCACCTTCATCACTATGGAGTGGACGTGCCCACCTCAGCTGCGGTTCCCCGTACCAACAGGCCTCTCTGTGCCCGTGCGGTGTTCACGTAGAAACAGCGCCTGTACCACTAAGTAGCTTCAGCATATCTCCGACCATCGTATTTACTGAAGCGGATCGCTCAGACGAACACATCGCGCTATAATGCCGGGACGTTTCATGTTCTCGTGATAGAAATGACAGCTATGACCCGGCATGAAGTATTGCGCTGGTTTGCTATAAGAAAACTTAGCATATTGCCCGGCATATCTGGACATGATGTCTCGCATAAATGTTTACCAAATTAACAGAAAAGCGCCTGGGAAGACGCTGCTGTTGCCAGCTGTGATCGGTGCTCCGTTTACCAGCAGATCAAGGGCAAAGTGCAGGGCGAAGTGGCAGAGGGCAGGGCAGAGGGCGGGACTGAGGGCAGGACAGAGTGCAGGACAGAGTGCAGGGCAGAGGGCAGGGCAGAGGGCAGGGCAGAGGGCAGGGCAGCGGGCAGGGCAGAGGGCAGGGCAGAGGGCTAGGCAGAGGGCAGGGCAGATGGCTAGGCAGAGGGCAGTGCAGAGGGCAGGACTGAGTGCAGGACAGAGTGCAGGGCAGAGGGTAGGACAGAGGGCAGGGCAGAGGGCAGAGGGCAGAGGGCAGGGCAGAGGGCAGGGCAGAGAGCAGGACTGAGGGCAGGACAGAGGGCAGGGCAGATGGCAGGGCAGGGCAGAGGGCAGGGCAGAGGGCAGCGCAGAGGGCAGGGCAGAGTTGAGGATGCGATGAGTCTCTCCTGGAACAGGGGCAGAGCGGAGGAACGTTACACGATCAAATGGTTAGCGTAATATCAGCTCGCTGCCTGTTTCAACGTTATATCTGCAGAACACTATAGTTGCTTCAACTTCATTCGATGTTCGAAGAGGTTTGGAAATATTCCCTGGGCCAGATTTGAGATTGCGAGCTCACAAAGCAACATTATTGGTGGAAGTCAACATGTTTTAACAACCGACCTACCCACTTCACAGTGGCACGAACTGCGCCCAGCAGTTCTCGGCAAATCTAGTGAATAATGACATTTAAGCAGCTGGTGTACATGAGTCGACGTCACCGGAAAAGAACGACGTCACCAGACAAAGCTGACATCACCGGATGAGACGACTTCACCGTAACAAGATGACGCTAGCGTGACGAGGTCTCATCACGTTGAGGATCGGCAGCCGCCAAACAGATGGGTCAGTGCCATAAGCCACTGTGACTCGGGTCACTATGACAGGTCACTGAAGAGGTCACCGTGACAGATGACCGCCGCCGGCCCGACACACCGACAGCCGGTGGCGCCGCTGCGTCAGACGGCCGGCTCCGCGGCGGGCCGCACCTCGCAGGACGGTGATTTACCGCCGGCAATCATCATCATCTGTCCCTCAGACGGCCGGAGCTATGGCGCCGGGGACGAGACGGTGCGCCGGGCCGCGCGGGGCGGCTGTCCACCTCATACGCAGTGTGATTTAAGGAATATTCCCACATTTTTTCTTTCTTCAAAATATGATAGATTATAGAGCCAGTTCCTCCTGCATTTTACCAATCCAGTCCGTTTTGAAGTTCGCCCTCAATTGTTTGCAATATCGATTTGAAGATTGCCTTTTTCTGTCAGAATCGTACGAAGTTAGGAAAAGTGCAGCCCAGAATTAAAGGAATTGTCCACCTTAACCTGTGCCGTGCCGGGGGGGGGGGGGGGGGGGTG
>JARFNZ010132198.1:0-11153 GCA_031763405.1 Balanus nubilus
GCCAGGTCAGGTCACGAGATCAGGTCAAAGTACCGACATTGGAAATTATCGTGTGCAAGTTTGCAGTTGTGCTGTGGTCACATTTATTGGCCGATCGTTTTCAAACTTTCAGGACTGTGCAAAAGCCCCTCTACCTTGAAGTTGTCCATCTTAGATTGTTCTATATAAGTGACCTGAGGTCAGGTCAGTTGGTGGCCATAAAATTAAAATAGCTCCTTTTCAATAGACACGCATCACATTAGTATAATATTTACAGGATCATGTCTTCTCAGGTCATTATTGATGCGCAAGTTGCAATTATTACTGGTCCCCCCTCCTAGGTCATCGAAGGTCATCCGAGGTCATGAACATTTGTTTTGTCAATAACTCTCGGTATAATTAAGTTATAGTAATGCAACTGGTACCAATGTGTTTGTTTTATCAAGACGCGTCTCTTGGTATGCAAGTTGACCTACTTTGGTCACCATGACCTTGACCCTGACCTGGGGTCAAATTTTGAAGTTGACCTGACCAGGTCTCATTTGGTATATTTCGAAGCGTCTCGACTATACAAACACGATGGTGTCAAAACAGTTTCTCTATCATCGTTAGTTAAAAGGCTATTGATGACAATTAGTTTCGCACAACACGGACATTTTGAACTTTGATGGCCTCCTGAGCACTCTGGTCACACCAATACTATGATAATACACACGAGTGGATAGAGTTTTCTTTTTTACATCCGATACTCCTGTTTTTTTTTTATTCTCAAAACAGTTGTGGAAGGAGTAATTCAAATAATGATGTGATGTGACAGGCAGGCCCAATGCATTTACTATGACGGCCGGCTGACCGGCGTCTTTCATTCCCGTTGCGGATACGCGGCGAAAGCGGCGCGTTAGCGGATTTTTACAATGGTAAAGGGTCGGAGTTTTCAATCCAGGTTCTTTATCCATGGGCCGCCCTAACCTAGACTTACCTGACCTGGGCTGAATCTGGGCCAACTCCCGTTACATCCTGAAATGACCGAACATTTAATGCAGTTGGTGAAGTACGTACTCCTATTTTATAAAGTTAAAAGGCAACTTGAACGTGAAGTAACATATCTGGATGTCTTACGAATCAAGGTCACGCGTTGGTCCTGCCATCTACGATAACAGGAACGGTATCAAACACTAATAATAGATACTTCCGCTAGATGGCAGACTAGATTAAGTGCTAACAATTTTTAACTAAGATTGTGAATTCGCACCAAAACGGACATAAATCACAAATAGTTGAATTGGTATCAATCCAAATATTTTATAATGTAAAAGAGCCATTACATTGCGAGACATTGCATGCCTACATACAAGTCCGATCCGTGGCTGTAGCTGGGTCATGCCCTCGGGGTGTTGATCACGTGATAACAGCGGCGTCCAAACTGAACTCAGAAATGTAGGTGCGCACGGCAGCCTGCTTGAATGGAGACAGTATTCCATATTAATTTTCAAGCATCGTGGATCGGGACAGCGAACGCTATGGGGCCTCAGGTCAGGAGCCTCATGGTTGTGTATTCAACTGGTAATCGTGGTGGTTGCGTTGTGTATAGCGTTGGATGGCTGCGAGGAATGCGGCTAGTGTGATGAAATGGTGCGGTGACCGGTTGATTTGATTTCCTGTGGCGTGTGGACCAAGACGCAAACCTCTTCGTAGTGGGTTCCTGCAAGTGCACGCTTCGTTACTAGACATCGACTCAGGGGTTGGAGCGACTGGATTCGTTCTCGGCGGACGACAGCGAGAGCAAATTTTAACTACGGAGACAGCCCTCAGCACGAACTCGGACTACGGAGCCGTGTGGTGAGTACACCGCAGCTCATCCTCGTCGTATGTTGTCGGTGCACTGTCGGGGCAAGCCAGGGGCGGCCCGGCGGCGGGGGACCGTTACCTAATGCCGGTCGCCGCCGGCGAGCTGACGCCTAGGGAGCAGTTCGGGCGGCCGCGCGGGCCCGTGCCATAGCGTCTCTCGGTCACTTTATTCATTTGCGGGAGTAGATAGGCTTGCTGGTCTCCATTGCCGGTCGGTCACCGGGACGGTGGGACGGTGGGTGTCTGCGCTTCGGCGGCTCTGCCCGACATTCCGTCACGCGCTGTGGCGGCCTTCAGAGGAGCCGGTGGGCGCCGATGTATACGTATTCTGATTGTATACCTATAGTTATACACCCGTCCGTCCTGTGTAGAACACTGATAATGGGGAACGTTACTCGCTGAATCAAACTCGAGGCATCACGTGATCCAACCATCTATATTATATCATACTTAGATTCACCCCATACAGTCAACTGGAGCATGCCACATTGCCACAACCACGTTATATCGGTTCATAAAGAAATCGGCAAAATAAGGTGGAGAAACGCGACCCGTCATCAGCCGAGCGTCGGAGACTGGCTATAAAATAGGACTTCATACAAGAGACCATGGAGTATCGAGATATCAGAATAAGTTTGTCAGAAACATGGCGTGGAAAAGTAAGAAGGGATGCTCACTGCACAAGTAAATAACTTATAAGTTTCGGAAATAAAATAATACGAAAACACGACAAATAACATCTAGGTGTTGCCAAATATTGGTTCACAGTTCATTTCTCGTATCGGACCGCTTGAGGGATGGTCCAGGGAAGGTTTTATAGCGGCCACAACAATATTACATGATGACAAATATTATTAACTGATTCTAATAAATGTTAGCCTAGTTCATATCTATTCATAATCTTCAAGTTTTGATAGCATCAAGCCGCACACCCAAAACCAAGCCAAAATGAAAAGAAGTCTACATCACATATAATGCAGCATCATTGAAATACAAGCACAAAAGTAAAGCAACTATAAATGCAATATCACCTTGCACCATCGATGGTGAGCTATTCAGTCGCAACTGCTGAAGAGCTCCTCATTTGCTTCATACACGCATTAGTCGCCTCACTCAGATTCCCACCAGTCCCGATTGTACCAGTTTAGAGAATAGCGGCGCACAGACTCCAAAACCACAGCGTTGCAGATATTATTGGCAGAAGGAATCGAGATGGCACAACAGAAAACGCGAGACAGCAACGCAGGCAGCGACCGTCCGGCCCGTCGACCACAGATATGGCGAATATGACAGATCGAAATGTGATGTTCCCACGCGAAATCGGGCAATACGATTCAATACATTAGACACCAGAGAACACGCCAATGAATTGGGCATCAATGATTCACCACAACTGGTGACATACGGAACAATGGAAGGAATGCTCCGATTCGATGAAAACTGCTGACATTGGTCACATGGACTATCTACACCATCAAACCACTTAAATCCGAAACACTGCAAGTGGTAGCTGAATAATGTAGTCAGACGACACAAACTACAATAGTATCAGAACACTACGGTAATACGGAGAGTAAAGCACCGATCGTTAACTCCGAGAACAGATCACCACGTCGGCTCCATCGACAGCCAGCGAAAATATCCAGTGAAAAGCCCATTGCACTATCGTCACCAACATCACTGGACATTTGCCACACAGTTCAACGCAACCCCCTAGCAAACCATCAACCTAAGGCGGTTTGTGCCGTCCCAGTCACAACACAACCAACCCCTCACTCTCACAGCGAAAAGCACAGCGTACGTCTCACCTGTCCGCGCGGATATGCAGAGAATCTCGCCGCGACCCGAACCGGCACCATCCCAGTCACATGCATTCTAAGCAGCAGTCTCTTCTGAGGTTTCCCAATGAGGAGCCGCAGCTCGGCGGCGGGCGTGAGCAGCGCAGCCGTCCGTCGGACACAGACGGTAGCTGACGTCGCTCGCCGTGCTGGCAGCAGCGACTATCACAGACGAACGAAGAGCGGAGAGGATAAGGAGAGAGCGGGAGAGCCGAGCAGCAGGCCGGCGGTAGCACGGAGTCTGGGCAGGCCCGGTGACGGTCATCAGCTCTCGCCCACCCCAGCAGACTACGCGAGACGCCCTGTGGCTGCGGGAGGCTCACAGCTGCAATCTCAGACGGTCTTCAGTCTAATTATGATGTTCCCGCGAACGTCTTCAGGCGGTGATGAAGTGAAATGACCGATTGCGACGTACTCCAGATGCACCCGGGTGCACCCAGGACACGCCCACACCGACAGTGGCTTCTTGCGACTCCGACAGCACTCGCGACTGCCGCCAAGGGCTAATAATAGAGTGGTGAAGACCACTGAATGCATTTCTCGTACGCATCACCGCGGCACCGTCACACTAGCTGCTGGACCTCGGTTGATTGAACTGAGCGTCAATCTTCTCTTGGAGTAGCAACGCTGCCGACGTGCGATTTCCTTTTCAACTAAAACAGTTTCACCCCGTCAATGACACACTCCTCAACGGTCAGATGAATGTCAGAGGTCACTCTTCACCGGTCCTCTTGAGGTCACCCTGAGTCGGGTCACTGCGGGGGCGGTCCGGCGGCAGCGGTCAGGCCGGCGGGGCCGCCCCCAGCGCCGCCCGCAGGCCGGCGTTGTAGTAGACCATGAGGATGCCGAGCATCTTCGTCTTCTCGTCCGACTGGGCGAGCAGCAAGGCGCAGCGGGTGTGGGTGGTGGGGCCGTCCGCCTGCCGGTCAGCCCGCAGCAGCTCCTGCCGACGGCTCTCCTCAGAGTCCAGCTCGGCCTGCAGCTTCGACACCTGCCGGGACACGGGTCACAGGTCAGGTCAGCCTGCAGCTTCGACCCTTGTCGGGACACAGGGAGAGGGTATGCCAGGTCGGGTCAGGTAAGGACGGCACGGCAGGTCAGGTCAGCCTAGCCTAGGTCAGTTCGATGGCCTGCTGGGATGCAGAAGTCAGGCCAGGGTACACAACACGAATTAATGAAATGCTCTGATGCAAAATCGATTCATACAGTGATCGAAACATTCACAACATTCGCAAACGAAGTAAAGTTTTTAATAAATGCAAGATCCTTTCCCACATAGGTAGATATATTCAAAAGTACACGAAAAAGTTAGTGAAATACTTTGACCGATGCAACATTGATTCATGGAATCATTGGCTCATTCACAAGTACCCGAATGAACAAATCAATTTAATTTCGACTGATGGAATGGGAGCGCAGATCCTGGTATTCGGATCTGGTCAGGTGCTTTAAATAAGGAGACAGCTTCCGTTGCAAAGTATGCATGCCAGAGGTCGGACTGAAGGCAGAAGAGAAGACTGTGCTCTAGTCGGGTATGAGCAACGCTCAACTGGCCTTTTGCCAGTGGCCTCCTGTCACGCCCTGGCGGTCACGCAGCGAACTAACTGACACACGTCGCACGCCCCCGCAATCTCTGCCACAGCCAATCGTGATGATAGTTTAAGGGTCAGGTGTCGGCTCAAAAATGAAAAGCACCGGAGGACACGTCCCTGGCAAGATCAGAAGTCAAATTTAGCCTCCTAAGTTCACGGTACAATTCACATGTTAGTTATTAATTGGGGTTATAGGGCGCGCCAACTGGTAAGGTCAATTTGCGCCCAATACGATTCACATGTTTTCCTGACTAAATACTCGCACGTCTTTGCGACTAAATATCTTCCCTTTCGACACCATCGCGCGTAGGTTAGTTTTCCAGACATCAGCGTACTTTTCGCCGACTGTTCCAAACCGTCTCGAGTTTCTCCCAGGTTTGACCCCGTCCTGCCCGTCGCCCCCCGTACCATGTTCTCCAGCCGGTCCCGGCGGGCGGCCGGCTCCATCTCGCAGTAGAGCTGGCAGCCGAGCTCGCGCGCCGCCAGCACCAGGTTCTCGTTGTTGGCACAGCTCTGCATGTTGAAGAGCGCCACGTCCAGCTCCTCGTCGCTGTCACACTCGCCGCCGGCGCCGGCCGAGAACGGCAACGTCGCCGTCAGCGAATTCTGCTGGTGCGGGGACGGGGTGGGGTTACGAGTCAGTAGAGGTAGCAGGGAGGGACGTTAACAGGGGGAGCGGCGGTAGCAGAAGGTAGCTGGGAATTGAGACGTACGAAGAAGATGCAGAGACGCATAAAGATGAAGTACAGAACTTCGACCATCACCCGGGATGCTTAGGAGCCTTAAAACAGAGACGTCACCACCCGGACAACAGGCAAGAGTCACATTGGATACGCCACGGCACGCCCCACAAGGCATTAATTCTGCAGGGATGGCAGACAAGCACTCACGGTACCGCCCGCGGCGGATGCGGGTTCAATTCCAAGGAGCGACCCGAGTTTCGGCCCGCGGCAGAAACGGCCAACTGACGCGACCATTGTGTATTCTCTGGGAAAAGCAGCGTCATCGGAGAGATGACGAGAAAGAAATGCCTTTCATTCGTGCTTTTGTATATTTTGACAGAGTTCAGCAGAAGATAATGCTCGACCTATTGTTGTCGTCTGTAATGTCCACAGGTTACAAAGTATTGTGGAGCGATTAGCCCAGGCGATATCCATTGTTTCAAACAATAAATGATGTCACGCTAGGAGAAGCGACAAGACAAAGGGGGTATTCAGAACACCCTCAGAACAGTCCAACAGAAAATGTTCGAAAGGTGACTCGTCGGTTTACTAGTGCTACGTCAACAACAAGGGCCAAAGACACCAAACAAAGTACTATAAATACCCACAGCGCCGATACAGCCGCGGCACCACCCTGCCCCTGCTGCCGTGGCCCGGCAGCAGTGAGCGGCGGTTGGCTGCGTGGTCTGTGGTATGGATCACCGTCCCGTACCGTCCCGTGCCCGCTCCTACCTTCCTGCTGGCGGCTGGCGATCGCTGCGGGGACGGCGGCAGGCTGGTGGACATGCCGCGCTGCAGGCTGGCCGCCGGCGGCGCCAGGTTCTGCGCCGACCCAGTCCGCTTCAGCCCCGCCGAGCCCAGCGTGGCCATCAGCGTGTTGAGGCGCCGCCGACGCTGTCAGGCGCGCGGCGGTAGTTAGCGCAGACGACGGATACAGGAGGCCCCACAGGCGGCTGGCAGGCGGTTCCCAGCCCCGAGGACACGTGCCCATTACACTAAAGCAGCCCCGCGATAACATGGTCCCTGGAGGGTCAGGTCAGGCAAGGTCAGGGCGGGCGAGGGTAAGCCAAATCAGAATGACGACGGACAACGGCAGTGTGTGGGATCAGGTTAGGTTTAAAGTAAGATGAAGTAAGACTAGGGGCGCTTAACCAACGATGATTATTCGCGAAGAAGTAAGGTAAAGTCCGGTCATATGACTCGCAGGGTATTTGGGGCTTTGGGCCGGATAAGGTTGGGTCGTACGTAATGAAGGTGGTAAGGTTGAGTACGATCAAGCCATGTTTCCCAGGCAACATGACGTCAATTCCCACCAGGACAACACCCCATACGAATACAGAGTACATGCCAGCACATGCCACGGGCGTCGATCCACCGCCACGGTATCCTGACGAGCACGGGCAACAGGAAACTCGGCAAACACAAACAAACAGCAAACTCTATCTCGGCATCCGCCCAGTGCTGGTCTAAGGACCAATTCTATAGCACTTTAAGCGGAGAAACTTCATGACAATTTATCAAATCACTGAAGCTCAATATCCCAGTAACAGGTGAGCGGGATCGGACAGGAAGCAAAATACACTAGCAGCAAAAGCACAATATACAAGAAAAAAACCAAGTTCAACCAGGCGTTTCTCCTATAACGCCAGGTTCACAAAGGTATCTGTCATGTTGCGCGAAGAGCACACGTTTCTTCTTTGCTGAACGGCCCCATCTCGCCTCTCTGCGCTGCGTTAGGGACGTGACGACGTGTTAGTGAGGCAGGCCGCGGGACGCCTGGGAGCCTCACCTTGCGCTCCGCCGGCAGCGCTCCTACCGCGGTCAGCATCTTCCCCACCTTCCTCCGCGCCCGCCTAACCCTGCGCCGCGCCCGACCGGCGGTCTGAAACCAGCCCTGCAGGTCAGCAGCCGCCCGACCGACCGACCGCGCTCCGGTCATCGGCCCCAGATTAACACCCCGCCCGACCGCCACCAGTGTTCGCAGTCTCCACAGCGGCGTCATATCGGCCGACTGGCCGCGCTCTGGTCATCGGCCCCCAGATTAACACCCCGCCCGACCGCCAACAGTGTTCGCAGTCTCCACAGCGGCGTCATATCGGCCGACTGGCCGCGCCCCGACCCCTGGTCCCGGATCCCTGGCGCAGCGTCTCAGCCGACCGTCGCCGACCAGTCAGAGACGCGAGACGCGAGACGCGAGGCGCGAGTCGTGGTCGTAAACATGCAGTCCCCAGCCCGAGCCACCGAGCCACCCGACCAAGCATGCCGACTAACACTGCGATTCCAGCCCCATCCCGCGCTCCACCTCCGGGGTTACTCTTGAGGGGTGACCGGAGCGCGGGCGCGGCCCCAGACCAACACAGAGAGCGTGACGTACCTTCTTGTCGGAGGGTTCCGCGGCGTCCTCCGAGCTGGTGACGATCTCCGGCAGGTGGCTGTCGCTGATGGAGTCTCGCCAGCCGCGGTTCAGCTCCACCTGCCGCCGGGAAACGGTCAGGTCAGGTCAGGTCAGGTCAGGTCGACAGTCCCAGCCAGCCAGACCCTTCGATCAGATTTTCGGGAGCCGATGGTTTCACATATAAATACTAGGCGGTCATGCCCGTGTCGCATGGGCACCAATCTCATCAAAACGCATCCCACAGTCTAACCACGGCTTGAGAGGTTAGCATTTGGCGTAAGGACGTCCCACATTCAGCTACAATCCGTGAAATGGGTCGCAGGTACGGACACGGATGGATGAATGGATGAATGAATGAATGAATGAATGAATGAATGAATGAATGAATGAATGAATGAATGGAATCCCGTTCCTCACATGACACGTGGTCTGGCTCTGGCAGCGGGAGATGCACCTCTTGTGGCAGGTCATCATGCAGGCAGAACACTGGAACGCGTCCTTCAGCCAGATCTGCGGCAATCGGCACATGCCAGTCGTCAGTGACATCAATCAGTGGCAAAATACAGACATCGTCACAGAAGCATGACCACGAGCTTATCCTAAATCCATCATGAAGCCGTTCTGTTGTGGCCATTGGATAGCTCGACACAATAAAAGACTGATACTACTGTAGCAAACACCGGGTATGAACTAGTATCTCAGTCCGAATAAAATCTTATCACATTCCTCCACGGTCCACACAGCGCACGATCCCTTCTCACTTCTCCCACCGCCTCGCACCTTCCGCTTGCAGAAGTCGCATTCTGTGGACGCCGTGAACTTCATCCTAGCGAACTTGTGTCCGATCCTGATCTCGAGCGGCACCTCGTCGTCCTCGGGGTCGGACTCGTCCACGTCCATGCGGTCCAGCTGTGAGGCGGCGCCGTCCTCCTCCGGCGGCGACTCGGCCTCGCCGCCCTCCGACGGACCCGCGCCGGACACGAACGACAGCAGACAGTCGCCGAAGCAGAACGTCGGCTCGAACGCGTTGAACACGGACAGCTCGTGGTCCACCCTGGCGACGCAGACGGCCGAGGGGCGTCAGTTCGTGCGCCGAGGTAAAATTTGCCAGCCAAGCGCGAATAGACAGGAGTGGATTCGCTCCGATGCAGAATACTTCAAACAGTTTATTTTGTAGAAGACATGGAGAGCACAATATGAGGTGATGACAGAAGAGTGGAAGGAAAACTGCATATCCGCGGTTGCATTAGAAAAACAACTAAAACTTGCCATAGCCAGAAATGTTTTAGATAAAAAATGACTGCGTGGACCATGTCTGAACCGACCGCCGGCCTCGAGCGCTGGACTCACTCCTTAACGGCGGCCGTGGACGGCGGCAGGAGGCGGCACACCTCCACGTGGTGTCCCATGGCGGTCAGGTGGCAGGCGGCCACCACACCGGAGAGCGGCAGGCTGAGCCGCGCCAGCAGCACGTCCTGGGCGGCGGCGGCCCCGGCGTCCCCGGCCGGCCCCGCCTGCTCCGGCACCCCCAACACGCTGATGTTGAGGTACCGGTGCGGCGCGCCCACCGCGAACTGGAACGGCTCGTTGAACAACGGGTCCTGCCGGGACGGCAGACGGCGGGGGCGGTTGTAAGACGCCATGGAGTGGGCTATATGCAGTGAGTACAAGTTACAGAAAGCAAGCAAAATGTACCTGGAATGGGAGGATAACAACGAATGTTTTTTTGTAGTTAACAACGACAATATGACCGTCAATGAAGGTTCACTATTATACTCAGGTACCTGAAAAATTTAAAAGCAAATGAGAAGAAAAAACATTGGAAGAATCAAGCACTGTGGCAGCGAACCGCTCGACATCCCACCAACTGCCACGAGCGTCCGCATGGATCCGACAGAATACTATGAACCAACCGAACAAGACGATATGAACCCACCAAGCGGCAGCACCCACCTCATTCCACCGCACCAGCTTGGTCGTCTTCTCCTGGTCCGAGATACAGTTCTGTATCGCCGCGGGAAGGCTCACTTCAGAACTGCTGTCATCCCTGTCTCCGGCTGAAATGGTCGGCACCGTCAGCGGCCGAGCTTAGAAATCATCTGAATATAATTATCTATGTAGAAAGTTTGCGAAGGCGAAGACCACTGTTCATATCGCAGTTGATCGTGCTGTTTCCGAACTGACGACTCCACTATGTTCTAGCTTCTATTGGAAGTTACTCCCATATGGTAGAGATTGGTACACATTGGTGCATCTAGTCACAGTTTACCACCATGCACCCATTACTCGGCTCGTCGAACAGAAAGATCGTCATGCACTTTGACGATACCACAAACAGCTACAGAAGTATCTAAGAAAGCATGGTTGGTAAAGTTGCTGTTTCCTGGTATGCATTTTGTACTCTTTTTGTGTACTCTTGAATTTTTCTACTCTTTCAAAGGGGGAATATGAAAATAATTAAATCCAATATGATAAACAATAATACTTGATTCAATTCATCCAACTGCATCATGCTCTGGAGACCTAAAACACAAAATACAAAAAGAGTAAAACTACAAAATGCATACTAGCAAACAGCAAGTTTGCCAACCATAGATTGCAGTTCCCTTTCTTAGAAAGGGAACTGCAATCCATTAAAAGGTGATGAAATTAGGTCACGCAAGAATCGGAATATACCAAACTCGAATTTAGGAATACGCAAAAAAAAAATACACTCATGCGCCCTCATCCAAGTGACAGGTACGAGCTAGAGGAGCACACACATCACCCGATTAGCAGA
>JARFNZ010132209.1:0-11152 GCA_031763405.1 Balanus nubilus
ACATGTTGCGCTGTGATGAACTTTGGCAATTTATTGCATGAGCTACCTACCGAAGGAAGACGAGCATTGAGAGACATCGAAAGCACGTCCTGGAAAATAACTAACGCAAAGGCATCTGTCATTTTCAATGAACAATGTATATATATATATATATATATATACGCACGCACGCACGCACGCACGCACCGTGGGTGTGTGTTTGTGTGTTTGTGTGTTTGTGTGTGTGTGTGAGTGTGTAATTAAATAGAAACATAAACAAGTATTGAGTACTCTATCAATATGATCTTGTAACTAGATCGTCTAGAAGTGGCAACTGCGAACCACATCGCAGCGATCGTCTATGTTTTTTATTAGCTCGCTTATCTGCTAGAAGGTGGCCACACTTGTTTTTCCTCAGAGCAGTGTGTTGGTAAATTTTATTGATGATGCCGGCACCGTTGAACATAATGACACTAAACGGAACCTGCAGTCTTTTGTTTTTGTCCGCTCTTATTAGCCGAAAGGATGACCGGCAATAAATCACATCCTTCTCTTCAATGATCACGTTCATAAGCTACTTCAGAAGTGCGCGTGGAAGCTCCTAAGTTCTGACAACCACTTCAAGTATTGCCACTTAATCTCGGTATTAATTGACTAGCTGAGTAACCTGACGTCCGGGAAATTCAGGGGGCACAGCTTTATCTGCCGTAGACATCGTGTTCCTGGACGTAGTATGTTCTTTATTATCTGATCGTTATACTCAAACAGCGACGTTAAAACATTGTATACTTTGCACACGTCTTCCGGCGTCCATCTCATGGTCACAAATGGTGATGGCATGCAACACGAACTGTTCGATGTCCCGGAGGAGTTCAAGCTGGGGTCCTTTGCGAGTACCAGGTTGGTGTGAGGTTAAAGCTAAAAAAGTGGCATCCAGCTATCTAACCTCAATCCTATACCTCGTTCCAAAAAGAATGTGTGGCCGAAGTGCCCTCAGCAGTTGAATAATTTTCATCGGTAGACAAATCAAGTTAGTTTGAGTTCAGTCACGTGCTGTCATGATTAATCAAAACGCTTCGGCTGCACACTCTTTTTGGAACGAGGTATAATTGACCTGTTGCACGTTGTGGGATGCAAGCACCATCGAAAAGCTCATATTATTTGATAATTTTCGGTACATGTCTCCCTTAAATTGGTATCGGAATTCTTACCTAATTTTGTATTTGAAAATGGGATTCGTGAACAAATCAGGTACTTGAATAGAAAGTTGTGACGTGACAGGAAAGTTGGGACGTTAGAATGGTCCGTCGGCGGTTGTTGCTCGAAAGAAATATTTGCAGTTTGTATGTATGTCTTTTATACATAATATGTTTCACTGAAGTTTGGAAAATATTGGGATTGGAAGGAAGTGACTTTAACAATAAACTGTACAACTCACCTTCATCCATCACTCTCTCAGCTAGTGCAGTGAGGAATAATTAGGCCGTCCGCACTTGCTGACGACGAAGACACCACATACCTAATCACAAACTGGCAGCGATATAAATGGAAGTTGGAATGCAAACAAAACATTCTTTACATATCATTCACTACTGATACAGTAATAAAAGCATTCCGAAATGAAGAAAAATGATACAAAATGAACTTCTCTGCATAGGTTTAGCTTCCCGGATCCAGAGTTCCACCTGGACTAAATTACCTTCTCCACGTGACGTTTTTTTTTTTTATCTCCCGAGCAAACGACGCCACGCAGCTAAATAAAAGCTAATACGCCACGCTCTTTCAGATGTATTTTCATAGGTCTTGTTCTTAGTGGTGATTAAGTGTTGCGAAGGCTGAGAGCTCATTAAAATGAAGAAGTGCGACTCCTCGTGGAAGCAGCCATTTACCGACGTCGTTGTCACCATACGATGCGATTTTATCACTGAGGTCGTCTTGACCAATCGCAGACCGTTTCAGAGTGGTTGTTTTTTTCGGAACTTTAGGAGGAAAAATAACATATTTTAGGTATCTAATTCCAATATGAATAGCCCAGTACAAATATGTGTGTTTCATTTCACAGGTTTGGTCACATTTGACATAAATACAAAATACAAATCAACGTGCAACAGGTCAATTATGACAAACGCACCAAATATTCTGAACAATAATGCCACACATTTTTCTCGAATGTTTCAAGTGGACTCTCACGTTTGATTTGGGGCTCAATCAGGACAAGTATTTGACATTCATTCGGATTGTTAATAAAGTTCGGAAAAACACAATTAAATCGGACGGCGACTCGAGTTCTAAGTTCGCCTGATCTCGTGTCTATCTCCAGCTTTTTGATGAGTTGGTTGATTTGGTTTCATGGATTGCAAGTGGCATAGCACGTGTAATTGAAATTCAGCATGAAACTATACGGGCAGATATGCGAAGATGTAAGGAAAAAGTAAAATGTCACGTTATCTTCAAGTGCAATAAATCGCGATCATACTTACGAACTTGTACACAAAATAAAAATATTAATTAAATATGTTTCACCATTATACCATCTAAATTTCAGGGTTATCCGTTGCCATAAGTCAACTAAAGTACCTACAGCTTTAAAATTCGAAACGTTTTTTTTCTCACACCACCCAGTATGTATTAGCTACTGTCGTGATGTCGTTGGATACAATATGTGTGGACAAATCGGTTGTTTTCGTGTAGCAGGGCTTGTATTATTTGTTTTAAGGGCCGCGCCGCGAAGAAGAGTCGCTAGCACGGCTCACAATGTATTGCAATTACAAGAACTGGCACAAACGGGACATTAAAGCTTGGACAAATCACCGCAAAGTAACAAGGACAAAACTCGCACAGTATAGACACTTCCCACCTCCATCTCAGTGAATCCTTTTGCCTGGCTCTGGCCTTGCCAAGCAAAAGTATCGAGCGGGGAGGCGACCAATGAATCCTCAACATTTTCAGCATCTTGTATAATTACCATTAATATTTCACTTCATTCCACATCTACATAGTTGTAATGCACAAACATTAGGCGTTATCTTTCTGGTGTTATTTCGCTGAATACATCTGGTTCACAACGTCCAGCACTCGTTAAGTTGCAGAGTAGGATTTTTGACATTATTTGTAGCGCTCACCCAGGCTGGTCTAGGCCGCTGAGGTTTCTTGGCGCTATATGTACACAACAACCTCAAATGCGGACAGAGTTCCATGGCGCACGTCTCCGGAATCTACCCGAGCAAAGCAGGTATTTCTCGGGAGTCATGCAAGATTTGCTGTAGCGAAGAACACTCAAGCGCTCAACACGAGTCGCAAACGCAGTCGATCGTTTAGGACCGACACTGACGCGATTAATAAAGCTCAAATAACACCACAAACGAAGGTGCTGACGGAGCTGATAGTAATTTCACACTGCAGTTACAACCAAAGCAGCCAATTGTTTGAATGCTTTAAATACAATCAATTTATTAGTATTGGGTTCCGCTGTTTATGTTTGGGAAATAGTCGTTTTATGTATTTCGCTTTAAAACGTAATTTCGCGTAGTGAGAGACAAGTCAATTAAATGTCAAACTAATTTATAAATCTCGAAGACTGATTCGGTATTTGTTTAAAAAATGACCACATGCGAAGGAAGTGATGTAAAGGGGAGTGTACCATAAACACATGAACGATTGACGGCTTATAGGTTAGAGCGCAACACACGACCGGTCTTTGCGGCGGCGTCTGCACGAGCAAAAAACACGTACCATGACGATGACCTTCTAGAGTGTTCGGCCGATAAATAGCGCTCCATCGCCATTTGCATCCGACAGGAACTAAAACGTCTACCGGTAGCAAATTATCGGAGGCCTTTCAAACGTAGTGATAGATATTATAAATTAAGGTTGGAAAATGACGAATAATCAAAGTCTGAATGCTTCCACTGATGATGTGGTTCATCGAACTGGAAAATACCTAGATACACAACACGGCAATCTTGGAGACTAAAAATGAATGCAATGAAAAACGCGAACGAAACGTCCCGGATATGTCCTGAGGGGTGGTTAAAAATAAATCGAGCATTTCAATCAAGCAATAGGCTTGGCGTGGAAGACGAAAACGGCAGAATCTTGATATCAAACTTTCAATTGGAAGCTTGCCGAGAACAGAGCAAAGTCAATTGGAGGTGTAAGCGCTCAGCTGTGTTTGCACTGGTGTGCGATTAGCCTCCCTAGCTGGTGAGCTCACCACTGGTGATCTCCTTGACTGTGAACTGAGACCTGAACGTAGAAACAACCAGTACCAAATAATGACCTATGCTCTAACGACAAATTAATTAGTAAAACTGAAGTGGAAACGTTGGATTCGAAGGACCATATCTCAGATAAAATATCCTGGTATTTCTTCAGCATATTTACTTTCAGTAAACAGTCCTGATACGTGGAGGAGCGGCGAAGAGACGGAAATTGGAAACTGTCTGTGTTATTTATGGATATATTTGCTCGAGCGTACGCTATAAACCTAAATACCATAAATAATTTTCACTAGAAATCGAGTCATTAGTTTTATAGGAGGCATACGTATGACACGAATACATCCTGGTTGAGCACAGTTCTCCATTATGTGCAATGCTTCAAGTAAAAGCAACGCAATACCAAGGAACTGAGGCTCAAACCATTAACATTTTGACGAAATAACGAATTCTGTGGTCTTCCTTTTTGGAAGATGATTGTTTCAACTGTTCGGAGAAACAAGTTTATTTCAAGACAAATAAAACGAAGGAGAGCGATAACTGGAAAACAATCCTACACAACTCATTGCTAAACCAAGTACGACTGATTTTGAGCCCCCTTCCGAACAGGACGTCTACCAATCCTTTCTGTAGAGATGGCGGACGTCGCCGCTGGACTTGTACATGAACAGCATCTGAGCCTGCGTGGGGGCTCCAGCGGAGGAATGGTGCGCCTCCGATGGACCAGGTGAGGACTCCTGTACGACTGGAGCAGGCGATGGCTCGACATGACCGGATGGTGCACTGGATGACTCCTGTGACACAGGAGTCATCTCCAACGACTCCTGTGGTACAGTGGGATCGTCGGAGCACGGGCCCTCAGCGGCAGAGGAGTTGGGCGACCCGCTCCGAGGACGGGGCATTGACGGCATCTCCATGTGGTCAGCTTTCGTCGCTGACGAACCGTTCAGAGCAGCTGGTTCCGGGCACGATCCGCCGGGGTCTCGTGGATCCAGGGGGGACTTCGCTGAGTCTAAAGAAGCTTTGGATGTCCTTTGTGGGTCTAATGAAGGATTTGATAATTCTTTGAGTTGTGGCGAGTTATCTGTTTCAACCGTTTGCTCTGAGGTGTGCGATGACCGCCTCGGGTCAGGAATCTTGACTTCTGACTCAGGAGTGTTAGAGGACTCGTCTAATAAAGCGTTTGACGACTCTTTATCCTCCACTGAAGTCCCCAGTGAGCTCTCTTTCTCAACTGGTGGTGACTCTGAACCGCTTGCCGACTGATTTTGATCGAGAGTATTAAGTGACTCATCTGGAGCGTTTGGCGACTTCTCCGGGTCCACTTGGATCTTTTGGGGTGTCTCTGGATCAACCAGTGTCTCAAGAATGCTTGTCGGTTGCCCTGGGTCAGGAGTGTCTGGCGACTCCTGCGGACCGAAGGGGATGCTACACGTTTCATCTGGTTCAGACGACGATGACTTTTTCGGGTCATGAAGACCCCTAGACAGTTGATCTTTAACGAGTTCAGGCTTCGCCGACTCTTCGCCTGTAGGCGAGCCTTGTGATGAAGCGCTCGCGGCACGTGGGTTCTCTGACAAGCCCTCGATACCGGAAGATACATTCGCCTCTGCACCCTGATCGGAGGGATCGCATTCAGACATTGCAAGCTGGGGAGATAAAGGCAATAGATCATCGGCCCGGACTGCACAAACAGACTCATCGTGGTAGTTAGCAGGTGCAGACTCCACTGCATTGTTGGTTAGGACCGGCGGACTATCTGCAGACCCATCCGGGACAGGCTGAGCCTCTACAGGTTGATCGACTGGAAGCGTTGCAGCTGCTGTGCAGGATTGGTGAGTGAGAAAAGTGGGCGCTTCGTGGGACGTGGATTCTGATAAGGGTGACTGCTCCAGAACAGCTGTTACATCAGGCACATCACATGGTGATGTACTGGTCAACTGATCCTGGCAATCTAGAGTAAGTGTCGGTTCATGTGTGACAGCAGAGCTGGTAACGTTTGGCACCGATTCTCGGCTAACAACATGCTCTCCCTGTTTTTCGATAATGGTCTCAACAGGAGCAGAGGGTAATGGCGTATCTAAGCTCGGTTCTTTGTTGATGGTTTCATCGTGCACAGAAGATGATGGTGCATCAATGTTCAGATCCAAGACACATTCTTCAACTTGAGCAGATGACAGCGCGCCTAAGACCGGTAGGTCATTCGGCTTGTTTTCTTGCGACTTGGTTGCATTTAACACTCCCTCGGATTGTTCGTTTTGGCCGCGAACATTTGCTGGTGAAACATCAGTTTCAGAAGAATGTGCTGACATGTCAGTCTTCTCTGACTCTTTAGTCAACTGGCCTTGAGCTGTAAGAACATTTAAAGGATCTTCATTTTGTATTTCCTTGGTCTGCGACAAAAATTGATCAGGTTTCAGGGAAGTCGGCTTCAGCTGATTCTCTGCAGGTGTGGATGAGGACGTTTCATCCCCTTCATGAGGAGCAGACGATACGAAATCCAAGGACTGATGGGCTGGAGGAACATTTGGAGACGTCTTTCTTTCTGATCGAGTAGGTGCGTTTTTAGGTTGATGACCGTGCTGCTCATCCGAAAGTGATCCTTCTGCCGGCGGATCTGTTGTTACTTCGTCGCCCACAGACTGATTATCCCCGGAAGGGATATCGTTTGTTGGTGGGGCTGGCGTTGATATCATACCTGCGGAGCCGCGTCTTTGAGATTCGTTTCTAAGTGGTTCGGGAGGAAGGCCATCAGATTCATTATCTTTATTGGTCTCTGGGGCCTTCTCGTTGGAGGATGTAACAGCCGCAGCTGCCACTTTCACAGGCACTTGACTCATTTGACCGTCTGGCTGTTTCTCCTCGGCTGGATGATCCGTCATGGCTTCCACGTCATTGAAGCATAGATCCTGCTCATCCGATTGCAAACCTATCGAATTGTCAATATTGAGCATGGCGTCTGTGTGACCACTTGGGTCCGATATTTCAGGCGAACTTGCCAGAGTTTCGTTGGCGGACAGAGCTGGTGAAAAAAGAGACGCTGCTCCATCGATCTCATCCCTAGGCACTGTGCCATCGATCCTATCCTCAGATTTGTTGGACAGAGAACTCAGCGCTTTGGAAGAAACGTCTGCGATCGGGAGTGATGAGTCGGTGTTAAGTGACTCTTCGGGACCTAGGGGATAATCCGTTGCTTCCTCCAGTGCAGGGAGCTCTTCGTCAGCCATGGGGTTCTGGGGAAACAGCAACCAACCGCATTCAACACAGTGTTGTCAGGTATCAAATGCATGTTTTGGGTTCTGCTGTGTTGAGACAAGTATCGAACAATAACGTTGAATGCGACACTATTATTTCTCTGGTTAATGTAGTTATGTAGTCTGTCCAACTTATTTTTGTGCGATAATAAATCCACCACAATATGTTCTGAATTCCTCGAACATAATCTTATTTGATCCTGGTGATTGGTAAATATGACATGGAACTCAAAATATAAATACAGTTATTGGCAATAAGGCCATTACAATGTTGTTATTTCTGGTACCTAAGGCGCATAATTTGATGAGAACATTGTTGACCATTGCCATAGGCCTTTGCCAATAACTATATTTATATTTTGACTATATATGTATGACCATGGCGATAGGCCTTTTAAAATTCCATCAATCTACAGTCAGTATATATATGGTAACAAGCTTTGTGTGACAGTTTAGACATTTTCAGCGGTGTAATGAATACTCTCTTATGCTATTTTCAGTAATGTTGCTCGCGGACGTCGTTTTACGAAAATCATTGGTAGGGCCCAACTGCTCTGCCAAACCCCGCGGTTTAAGTTTTCTTGGGATTTCAGGAATTTGGTTCTGGGTTCAGGCTTACTACATTGCTATTTTATAAGTAAAGAGAACATAACCTACCTAATGACACGAATGTGCTAAAATATGCACACTATAACATTGGTAGGAGTTGGCGCCCAGAGAAGGATTGGTATGGCTCAAATGAACATTGGGAGGGTTTCAGCCCTACCAGTCGTATGGAAAACGACACTCCTGATCTTGCTGTACTTGACCTTATTCCATAAATGAAATGCTCGACACTATAAAATAGTGGTACATTTTTTATACACTTCCATTACGCCAGCCTACGACGCGAAATATTTAATCAGGGAAGTGATGAATGTAATTGCCTAACTCCATTTTCATACCTTTCGCACATTTTTCGTTCCTCATTTTTCTTAACTGATCTTTAAAATGAGCAGTTCCTCTCCAATTCCCCTGTCATTTCCTTAGCACCCCATGCTCGGTCACCACAAGTCAAAGAAGAGGGCGAAATGACTATGCCATTTCGACGCTGATCGGTAAACCACCAACACGCCCGCGATTACCAACGCAGCGCTTCCCACCGCCTCCCCTTGACCTCGTCACGATTCACACCCCTGGACATCCCCGGACATCTCTGCACATCCTCGGACATCCCTGTACATTCCCGATCATCTCTGCACATCCTCGGATACTCCCGGCCACCCGCAGCACTCCTGAGAGCCTCTGATCCTCCCCGCACGTATCTCCCTCCACGCGCTACGGCCGCCTACGCCGTCCCGTCAGACTCAGGCCGTGGTGCGGCGTGGGTGTGACACGGGCGTGGCGGCTCTTCCGGCGCTGCCACGGTGCTCATTACTGGCGGTATTCTGCCGGTCAGGGCCGCATCAGAGCCAGATCCAGCGGCAGTGGGCGCCGAGACCGACGGAGCCGATGCTGCCTGAGCCGATACACCGGAAATAGTCCGGAAGCAGCCGGCCGACGGACGCGGCGGCGCTCATTCATATGTGATTAGTTTGCTGTAGTACGCCGGCTGCTTTCTATGAAGCGGCGTGTTCGTAAGAGGCTCTCGGCTGCCGTACTGAGAGCAGTGCGAGTTACTACGCCTGCACGCCATTGAGGGCTTTCAAAGCCAATTTGTGAGACTGACCTTCGATGTACGAGTGTTCATTGACAATCACCTAGTGACCGGGGCCGACCTAGTGACGCCCACGGGGCAACCGGCGGCCTAGAGGTCACCGCGTCTCATTAGCGAGCGATGCGGCCGGGCGGCCCGCCTCGGCGCGTATTGCTTCAGGTCGTCATGCCGTGATTTCAGGCCAGATGGAACTCCGTCCCAGACGGCTGGGAGTTCAGACCAGATGGACCGTCTGTCCCAGGCAGCGTGGGCAGTGACGGAAGAAAACACACGGTGCCACACAGGAAGTTGGTTCATAGCTCACTCTCCATAGCTTTCACAAAAGAGAAGCGTGGGTGATGCCGCTTCATGGGAACCGTTAACCTTCTATTCCAACCCTAATGCCAAGGAACGCATTTAAGTTATTATCGCCAGAAAGGTCAACAAACTTTATGTGGAGGGTGCGCAATAGGCTGGCTGGATTTTGGGGCATGGCAAATGTCACAACCTCAGTGGCCCGCCCTGATTCCGTCCGATTCCGAGCAGTCGATTCGTAATGATGCCCCGCAGACCGGTATGGTATTGAAACCTGACGTTATATGGCCAATCCGACTTGCTCAACCCACGATTCTGAATATTGACCTAACCTGACTCGACCCGACCTATAACGTGGCTCAGCGTGTTGGCATGACCTGATCCGACACATGCTAACCAACCCAACATCACACCCCGGTGTGATGACGTAAGCTGACCTGACTGAATAACTCTGACTATCCTGATGGAGATTCCACTGATCTGACTTGAACTAATCCCGACCTAGCTGATGACCTGGGTGACCGACCCATCTTGATTCCGTCCTGGGCGACCCTCCGTGACTGTCTCATCCGAACCCGACCTGGGTGACCCTTTGTGTGACCTTGTCATCCTAACCCCACCTTGATTACCCTTTATAACCGTGCCATCTTACCCGAACTGGGTGACCCTCTGCGGCCGTGCCGTCTAACCTGACCTGGGTAAGCCTCTGTGACCGTCTCGTCCTAACCCAACCTGGGGTGACCTCTATGACTGACCTGGTAGGCGGCCACGGCCAGGTCGTTGATGGCCGGTGTGGAGGAGGCTGTCTGAGCCATCTCGGGCTGTTCGCTCCGCTCGTCCAGCAGCTCCATGCTCTGGCTGCGACTGCGCAGCTTGGCGCTCCTCGACAGCCGGTTACACAGTGACACCACGCGCAGAGAGTGCTGGGGAAGAAAGGCAACAAGTTACATACAGCTGCAGGGAGGGGAGTGCTTAGGACAGAGCAAGAGAGGTAAATAACAGAGACAGTGTGCGTGAGGCTGCTTAAGCTTGAGGGTGGGAGTATTGCCTCCGCCAGTTAATAATATTCCACTGTTACGCCATCGACAGTGTGGGTTGAAATCGATGTGTTTTCTTGAATTCGCTCCCATTTCACTGAGTTTGCTTGGCTTCAAAATTGTGCGGCGGAATTGACACTCAAAATAACCCATTTTAACTGAAACTCGGGCGGTGACTCAGTGGTTTCAGTGGGCCGGGGAGGCCATTTTCGGGCACCACGCCGCCGGAACCGCCCTGAACGACCTCTGGTCGGTGGTCGGAGTCTGTGACCGCCGACTGGGAGTCTGGGCGACTGGGAGTCTGGGCGACTGGGAGTCTGGGCGACTGGTGTGGGCGGAGTCTGTGAACGCCGACTGGGAGCGCCGAATCGTCTCGTCTGGGCGGCGGCATGCCTGGCGCCGGCGGCAACAATCCCACAAAAACGGCGCCACGCCGACGGCAGACGATCGTTACGCTCTGTTTCGGCGGCGGCGGCATTGCGTGGCGCGGGTGAGGCGATCACGGCGGTGGCGGTGCGTCTCAACACTCGGCGGTCAGAGTCTGTCGAAGCCGACTTGGAGAGGCGTGTGGCCGCGGGCTGGCCGGTTTCGGCCGGTTGAAGCCCGGCTGCTTCCTGGCATTGATCGGCTGCGTCCAGCATGGAGCGGAGAGAGAGAGAGAGAGAGAGAGAGAGA
>JARFNZ010132231.1:0-11152 GCA_031763405.1 Balanus nubilus
GAGACAGAGAGAGAGAGAGAGAGAGAGAGAGAGAGAGAGAGAGAGAGAGAGAGAGAGAGAGAGAGAGAGAGCCTTCTGGGGATGTGTTGCGTCCTTGGTTCCACCTTGGCTTGTTTTCTCACTAAAGGGAGATAATTACCTTTTTATTTTTCCATAACGAATGTCTTTTGGTCCCGGTATGGTATTATAGATGAATTCGGAAAAATCCAACGTTGGTATGGCGAGACTGTATGAGTTGAAAGTAAGTTTTTTTTTAAAGTCACTGCACATAGCTGCAATAGAAACCTGGTATATGCTTTTATTGTAAAACAAACGCTACATCGACTAAACGATTTAGTAATTCAAAAACTGGCCAGTACTTGCCAAGTACATATTTATCCAGCATGGAGCGTTTAGCAACTTTGACATCGAAAATCTCTCGATGTAGGCTACTGCATAAAAAATATGATCAATTTACAACATATTTTCATCCCCTCCATTTTCAAGTTCCAATTCCATTTTCCTGGGAAAAGGTCATTATTTCTCTTAAAGTGTTTTTTTATGTGGCTTCACATCCGGAGTTGACTGAAGACTTTGTTTTTATCGTTTACGGTGTAAGTATACCCGGCGCTCGTTACCCCTTGGCGGACATTGTTACAAGTGGTCACGGACTCGCGTGCAGGGTGAACGCCTCATTACGTCATACCCCCGAAAATGGAATGCGTGAGAACAATGCGATGCTCCTGTGTTTTGTGGTTTGTTCTTCCCGTATGCTCCAACGAACAACAATGCTAAATATGGGTCGTACAATATAATTTCGTTCTTTTGCGGTTATGATTTATGTCGTTAGATTGGACATAACCGCCCCATCAGAGTGTATTGGGTCGCGGCGAACCTGTCCTCAGCGACACCCACTGACGCTGACTTGCTGCGTGTGTCCGCGAGAGGCCGGGGGCAGGCCGTTCCGAGTCTGCGACCTCTGAGGGCCCGAGCAGTGAGAGTGGGCTGCTGCCGCGGCCGAGTGGCGGCGGCGGCGGCGGCCGGTCGTGCGGCTCGTGATCCTCCGCCCCCGGCCCGGCACAGAGAGGCTTTCTCCGACCTCCCCGTGATCGGTCGGCGCAGTGGAGCCGAACGCCGCTGTTCGCAGCTGCTTGGCGAGTGTGTGATTTGTGTCGACTGGTGCTAGTCTGTGAGATTCTCTAACCGTAAGCCTGTGCTAAGAGAGAGCACTTCCCAGTCGTGGCACAGAAGGGTATGGTCCTATTGCGCCTGAAAGCAAGCGCAGATGTCAAAGTGCAATTTTTCCAGTGCTGGAATAGCAACATCTATCTCGGGTTTTCGATGGGAAGTAACTAGTAAGAGACGTTTCATAAACGATTGTTATTTTTCAAATTAACTTCCCATATCCATCTCGGGATTGTGCTGAAGCATCGCCAAGATTAATCGTCCAGATGGCTCCGCTAATCCCGCTGATCCTCCGCCTCCTGTTTTGCTGTGGAATCCAGAAGTGATCAGGACTGTCAAGCAAATGTCCAGATGGTCTAAACTCACCGACAGATGGCTCCGCCCGCAGTCCCGTGGCCTGCCACTAACCTGCTGAGGTGTTTCAGTGTGTGTTATAATATAACTTTGACGACCTTTGAAAGGCCAATTCAGGTTCTGTAAACTAACAGACAGCCGGTCTTGTTATCGTTTGACCGTTAGCTACGAGCATTGTCGAGTACTGTGCGTCAAGTGTCGCCAGAAAGGTCTCCTGTTGTTCTGAAGTTGGCATTGAATCTCAAACTACAGTGCTCAAGCTCCAGCAAACCGTGACAAAATTTGTTGCTGATGTGCGGTTTCCGGTATCGAGTCTTCCGCTCTGGGAAGGTCCGGAAGGTCACTTTCAGTCAGATAGTTCCAGAAGGTCAGTTTGGCGTCAGACCTGTTCCGGGCTAACTTGACGTACATTTGTTCCGGGGCGTCAGTTTCGATTCGTGAGTGGACGAATGTTTTTCCTTGTCACGTCTGGTATTCCACGTACTAATGAAAGTCACGCTTCCGACTGACTAGTCCGATTTCAGGCATTCCTCTCCTATCTGCGATGCAGTCGCTGGTTTTGTTATTTCGCGGATACCCTCAAGTCATTTTCCCGAGCGGCGGTTTTTGTCATTTCCGTCTTGTGTTGTTCACGTTCCAGGGAACCCACGATCTGTCTGGTGTGTGTCATTTTCCTGGTGTGGTTGGGGTCGCTCACTCGCCACACGGAGCTGTTTTCTTATCACACCTAAGGTGTGAACATCACTACTGCGATGTTCATATACTCATATACTGTGAGCTTACATTTTGCTGTTTGCTGTTTGTCGAGTCCCAGGATCCATATTGGTGATAACCAGAATCGGTTTGTCTCCCAAAGAAGGTAGGTGGGTGTTCCTGTGATGAGCGTATGCGGGCGTGCGCGTGTGTTCTGTGCAGGCGCCATATAACCTTGCCAGTTCCTCTCCCTTGAGCCCTATCATATCCATCGTCATCATCACGTGTGTACGTGTGTGTGGGCGGCTGTGTGATCGCGTGGTCTGCCACGTGTCTGAGTCTCTGGTGTTTATCTCGGGTCTGGTGCTGGTTGCGCTATGTGCCCGGTGTTTGGTGCTGGTTGCGCTATGTGCCCGGTGTTTGGTGCTGGTTGCGCTATGTGCCCGGTGTTTGGTGCTGGTTGCGCCATGTGCCCGGTGTTTGGTGCTGGTTGCGCTATGTGCCCGGTGTTTGGCGCTGGTTGCGCTATGTGCCCGGTGTTTGGCGCCAGTCTGTAGCCACTCTGCGGCACCAGTGAAGGTCTCGGCGGACTCTGGGTACCGGCCGGGGCGGGTCGCGTGCCCGGCGCTTCTGTGGCGCCCGACCGGACGGCACGGCACGGCACGGCACGGCAGACCCGGTTCCGTGAGAACCAGTGCGAACGGCCGCCTGGCGGCTGCTGGTAGCCTGGTGGCCTGGCCAGTGTCCACGCCACACAGGCTAAGCTGCAGGCACACGAGGCGCGCGAATTGCGATCTGGGTCAACCGCGCTCCCGGTCCGTCTGCTGCCCCCCCCCCCCCTCCCCTCCCCGCCCCACTGCCGCCCGTACCTTACCGTACCAGATCGCCGCCGTTTTCCTGAATACACAGGGCCGACATTGCCGGGGACTCTGTTCGCTGCGACTCGTGGGACAATGGCAGTGAGACACGGGGCCGGTCTGGTGACTCCCATCTGATCGGTCGAGTGTCAAGTGTCAGTTGTCTTGGCTCCGAACGGCACTTGCCGCGTAGTGTGAGCCGGGCGTGCTGTGAAGTTGTCAAGTACGCTGTTAGATATTTCCTGTGTGAGATATATGTAGCAACCTTTGACCCGCTTTGTTCGGTTTCCAGGTTTGCCTCGGAGGGTGTGACGTCAGCAGACCCGGCAGCTGTTTCGGCTCCAACCGCGGCAGTTAACAGGCCCGTATCGGGTCCAGTGCCTCCACTCTCCTGTGCCTCCAGTGCCTCCACAGCGTCGGCCCCAACCGAGGCAGTCTCGGCCTGTCCTGTCTCCAGTGGACACGGTCTCGGCCCGTCCCGTCTCCAGTGGACACGGTCTCGGCCCGTCCCGTCTCCAGTGGACACGGTATCGGCCCGTCCCGTCTCCGGTGGACGCTGTCTCGGCCCGTCTCCAGTGGCGCGCGGCAGTAGTCGAGCCGGCCACTGACCGCATACCGAGCCTCCGGCGGCCACGGTGCCGACGATGCGTGGCCGCGCGGTGCGTCTGCTGGCGCTGGCGGCGGCCGTTGCCGTCTGCCGCGCCTACCAGAGCGGCGCGCCGGACGTGGCCTGCGGCGGGATGACCCCGGGTCACGGTCTGCCGGCGCAGGATACGCCCATGCCGTACAACATCACCCTCTCCAGCACGGTACTCAAGGCAGGCCGGAGGTGAGTACCCGCTCTGAGGATATTCTCTCACTGGGATTTGGCCTGGGCGTTCTCAGTTTTATCTTCTCGTGGAACGCGTTGTTAGTAGAGCGTGTCGATTGGACAGTGTTTGGCGGTTCGTTCGCTGAAAAAAGCGGTGGCCTTTGCGAAGCTGTTTTTTGTTCGATATTTATCAAAACCGAAAGTCATTCGTCAACACTGTATTGCCTGTCCATTTCGTGTTTCTTTTTACTTAACATTTCGCTACCTTTTGATCTCTATCAATATTTTTCCGTTAATATTTTGCTATTCACTCATCCTTTGATATCGATACTTATTCCACTTGATAGTAGCCGTCTTTTTTTCTCATGCGTATCTTTTAGAAAGTTCATTCATATTGAGTCGTTTGCTAGTTGTTTAAAAAAAATGTATTTCGAGCTTTTACCCCGTCGACATTTATCTAAAATATCGTTGATGTGTCTATAGGCTCCGCCACATGGAGTGGGGACGGGGGGAGCGTGACCCCCTTAATTTTGTTTATTCTTAACATAACGTCTATTCGATTTTTGACATTTCGCCATGCACCGCTTGTATAGGCGTTGCATGGAAAGAATGGACTTCAGAAGGTCACCCCCCCCCCCCCACACACTTTCTGAACGTGGCGGGGCCCTTGTATATGTTTTATCGGACCACTCTAAATTTGTATATTCACCTCATTCAATATTTGTCATTCGACTCATTTTGACGCGGAATGGCACTGGATCCGACACACTGGATACGATTCCTCTTAGATTAATTGATCCATTCTTTTCCACGATGTGCTGTACCGTGGGATATCCTTCAGCTTGCCGTGCAGGTTTACCACGATAACCGGCCGTGTAGGTAGGTCGCTGCTGCCGCCGCCGCTGGGTGTGAGTGTTATTGATGTCGAGCCGCCGTGTCCCCATTCCGGCTGGCCGGAGCCGAGCCGGTGCAGAGCCCGGCGCGGAGGAGGAGGTGAAAGGCCGCCACCGCGCCGGGCTTGTCGCCGCCGCGGTCCGGCGCCGGGCGACAGTCGAGGCACCATGCGGGGCCCACGCCGGCTCCGCGGCGCCCGCTCCGGGTTTTCCTCGCCGCAGTTATTCTCGGACAGTGGCGCCGCCGGCCGCCGCCTAGTCGCCGAAAACGGGGCAGATTGCCGCCGATTTTTGGCCCGCTGCGGTATGGTATTGCCGGGAAGCTCGGTTCGGCTGTCTGGCTTTCCTCCTCCCTATGGAAGAAAAAATTTGATACTGGAGTTTTTAGCGTGAAGTATTGTCCGACTTACCGTTTTCGTTGATAGAGGATAGCGTGATACTCTGAAAAGTACGGTGGAGCATTGTCCTACGGTGTTATCAGATACGATGGCATTGCAAACAGTAGTGTATTGCACAACCGGCTGCCGAAGTGTTTCGTATCCTACTAATATTTGGGGCTTATCTGATTATGTATGCATAACTATATAACGTAGCGTTCCTCCACGCTACTGGACAGTACACGATAGTGTTGGGTGAAGTTTTTCACAACTCTTCCTGCGAGGGTTATACCAAGCTGGGCGTATCGGGTGCACTGACGTCAAGCCACGGCTGATGTGCACACAGGGTGCAAATCATCCCGGGGCAGTTGGTTGCCCTGCTGTGTCAGTGATGACGGGTCCAGGCGCCGTGTGACCGTAACGTCACGCTCGTTACGGCCGGCGCACGGGGCCGTGACGCCGCCCCGCCCGCCGCCCGCCACTCCCAGACGCTCCATTACCATGTGGCGGCGGGCGCGGACTGCCGATCCGAGCGTGTCTCACCGAGATGGGAGCAAGGTCGGAGCTAATGAACCCGGGGTCACAACAAGGTTGCAGCCTGTTCGGGCGGGGTCGGATCCAGGTCCACGGTTCGTTGGAACGGTTCGGAAGGTTCAAACTAAGGGAGATATACCATTCGAAAGCTGAGCTCATGCTTAGTCCAGCGCTGTACATTTTTCAAAAATCCATCGACGCCCTTTTTTAAAAACCGACATTTTATCGAAAATCGCATTGTTTTTATTTTGCCATTTTGTTTTTATTTTTATCGCGTACATTATGGCCTAAATGATGACAAATGACATGTTCACCGATTCGCCATATTCTGCACTACAATCTCTCACAGAAAGCAAAACAATGAGATGGTTTGTTTGGCTTCAGGGCTTCATGAAAGCTAAGCGCTCCTGGTTTCGGCACTACGATGCCCTCACGCCCGCGTCCCAGTCGTAGAATCACCCTTCGCGACACGCGAGCTGCGCTCTGCGCACCGTTGACCTGGTTTACGGGGCGAGTTTTCGGCCAGCCACGGCTTAACGGTGCATCGCATATTGAAAAGTTAGCTCCGGCTACTAGACTTGCTATCTATGAAGATGGTGACAAAGTTCCAGACACCTGCAATCGCTATAAATAGCACTTTAGGACAATTGAATGCACCTATTTGCCATATGTAACCTCTGACCGGGACTCGTGTGACGCGTCTGCGCCGGTTCAGCTCGGATAGCTTCCAGGATGTACACGGTGTGACGTCAGAGGCGGCCGCGCCGTCCGCCGGCCGGTCAAGGTCAGGTCGAGCTCACGCCACTCGCGTCTCAGGCGACTACAATGTGAACGTAGGTACAGTCTCGAAAACCTATGGGTCGGTAATGTCACTGTTGCTTTGTGGATCCCGGTCAGAGGCTACGTATGACAAATATGGTGCACTCAATGGTCCAAAAGTATCACTCATAGCGATCGGAGGTGGCTGGAACTTGGTCACAATGTTCACGGATATCAAGGCTAGCAATCGGAGCCAGATTTGTTAACATGCGATGCACTGTTTAGCCGTGGATGGCCGAAATCCCGCCCCGTAAGCCGGATCGGCGGCGCGCAGTGCGCAGCTCGCGTGTCGCGTAGGGCGATTCTACAAGTGGGATGCGGGCGGGAGGGCGCCGTAGTGCCGAAACCGAGAGCGCTCGGCTTTCACGCAGCCGTGCAACCAAACAAACTATCTCATGGTTTTGCATTATGTGAGAGATTGTAGCGCAGAGCATGACGAATTGGTGAACATGACATTTGTCAGCATTTACGCCATAATTTAAGCGACAGCCTTGGCCAACTGAAAATAATGATATTTTTGTCAAAAATTCAATTTTTAAAAAAGGCCGTCGACGGATTTTTGAAAAATTTACAGGGCTGGACTCAGCGTGAGCTCAGCTTTCGAATGGTGTATCTCCCTTAGTTCGACCCTTCCGAACCCTTCCAACGAACCGTGAGTGAAGAATGACTGGCGTAACCTAACGGGTGAGCACTAAAATTTGGCACACATTTGGAAGCTCTATCATGAAGCTCTGGATTATCATCGTACATTGATGTAACAGTGATCACGTGAAAGCTTATTCAAAATACTCTTGTTTGGTATATAAATTCATATATTTTGACTATCTACTCACAAACATGTCGCGAAAGAAACGGAAGTTCCTTCGGCAACAGTTGGCCAAAATCCACGAGAAAAATCGGAGGTTTGGCAAGTCATTTACTCCGAGTCATTTCTATGTTTATGGATATGCTTCGGAAGACTTGGTACCGGTTGTTGAAGCATTTTGAACATGTGACGGCTTTTCAAAGTACGGAAAACCTGTTCCTGGAAGAAAATTTGTATGAATTGACATGTCTATAGGAAGACACGGTTCCTTCAACAGGTCATTCACAATCTCGGCCTGTCTCTACAAGAAAACTGGCAGTTAGGTTGGATATTTTGCAATCCATGTAAGTGAATATTGGGAAAAACTGTACACGGTAGTGGAGAGGACAGGAAGCCTTTAATCAGACAGAAAAAAATAAGCCAAACTGGTAAGAAGAAGTCCTAAGGAAGTCAGGACGTTAACACATTCCAGCTGCCCAACAAAAGTATGTCGTTACGGATGGCGATTGGTAAATTACATATATAGGTGATAATATCTCCGAAAACCGATGTTTTTATTCATCAGAAAGTCTCGTTTATGCACCGGATAAATTTGTGTATTTGTGATAAGAGTGAGTTTTCAAATAAAATAATTATTTGGTTCCCTGTAAGTCAGCCTGGCGTATTGAATCCATTTTTATCCCAAATCGGAGGTGCCAGAAGAGAATAAACGTACCGCAACGTGTGTGTAGCGGCCGATGAGACTTGTTCTCTTCGTCGACTCCAAGTATTAGTGGAATTCTTCTCCTACCCGAGCTTGGCTTCATGCCACTGGGTTCAGGTACCCCAGGAACTCCTCAAGAAGAAAGTTATCACATTCGTCCCCAAGGAGCAGAATCCCCTTTGTGTCCCCAGCGGTATCCTTTTGGGGGCGAATGGAGTTTGCTGAAGGTTAGGACGTACACAGGAGGCAGGGAGGATTTTTTTTAGAAGTAACTCTAGATAAGAATCCATCACAACATCAAGGAATCGAGGGCTGAAGTTTAGCACAGCACGATGAAGGAGGTGCAGCAGCATGTGCAACACGCTGCACGTGCGGTGACACTGAGCTGTGTTCACTGAGTGGATATGTTGAGAGTGGGCGGTAGTCTCCAGGGTGTGCAAGTCTCATGATTGTATGAACAAAATATCATCGTTTATGAATATTTAAACTTTTTGCCAAATTTTATTGCTCACCCGTTAGTTCTACTCTGTTTCATGATGAGTTTATACTGATTGCCTCTACCCCGACTCGCTCTATTTAATTCAAAAATGCCCCTTAAATATCCGGTGTATTGACCTTTTATAAATTTAAAGACTTCAATGAGGTCCCACCTTAATATTTTATATCTAAGTGAAAACATGCCCAATACATCTTCATAAGGCAAATTTCTAAGACAATTAACCATTTGTATTGCTCTTTTTTAACTCTTGCTATAAAAGAGTTCGGAGCCAGCAGTCCTTCTCATACGTTGAAGACCAGGCTTGGCTTCAGGACCAGGCTGTTGCTCAATAACTAGATTGAATTAAAACAATCAACTCGGCAATGCAGTACCGCGCTCTGGATTTACGGGAGGCCCCTCAACAGCCCGCCGTCCTCTAAACTCACTCACCGGGGTGCGACGGCGCCATCAACAGGCTCATCCTGAGGTAGCACGTCAATATTGTGTTCATCGGCCCGTTGCAACATCAACCGAGCACCATTGGACCAATTGACACCATTGGCCACCACTTCTCTGACATTACTGAAAACCAGGCTTAGCTCGAAAGTTGTCCGGTTTGTGTGCGGTACAGTGGGACACGTGCGCATCCTCGCCCCTCCCCACCGGACAATAGCGGACGACCCCCTGTCCGTGCCGGCGTATCATCCACCTCACCTCCCCGCCGAGGCCTGCCCCTACCTCCCACTGCCTCACAGACGACCCGTACATCTCACATGAATGGAGATAATCAGTTCGAGCGCGGCCACCCTCCTCCTCGTGGCCTCGCACACGGAGAGTGAGGTCCACCCAGCTCACGCACAATGCCCGCTCACTACCGGACACGCGCAAAAACAGACGGTCGTATTTATTTTAGTCAGAGGGCTTGGCTTCGTGGCTAAGAGAATCGAAAGACACTTGGTATGGTTTGAAAGCGAATATGAGGTCTTACTCTTGAGCCATAGGAATATTTAGAGACACAGCAAATGACTTGCTTATTTAGCAGCGAATGAAAAAACCTTTACAATTATGTTCCAAGTTCGTACATATTCTGCAACTTGGTTATGAAAAAATTGGCCGGATACTGGCCAGAAGGCCAGATATTGAATTTTTAAAGATTGTGGATTGACTATTATCTTTGTCAGGTACTGCAAGAGAAGCTTGCCCTTGACTTCAAGACTGAAGCCTTCCCGATATTCAAGCCCCATTAGCCCGCGCCCCGTTGGGGGAGGGGGAAGATGAAACAATGAACAAACAACCTCTCATGTTGCAGCATCTCTTTAACTAACGCCAATGTCGTCATTAAACCTTGCATACCCCATTCCACATCCACTCTGTGCATAATGCCAAAAGAAAAAAACGATGGCAATCATGCACGGCCTTTTTACCAGTCTTTGACTGTCTTCTGGTCTAATAAACCTTTATGTGCTATATGTATGAATGTAAGATCATAATAGATGGACTGTAAATGGCATCAGAGTGACGGCATTTTCTGACGTTTTTACCAAATATAACTAACACTGTAGGGATAAAAAGATACAAAGAAGATAGAAAAGAAAGATATCGGTTTGAAATTGTGTGCATATATTTGATAGCGTATCCTCTTTAACATTTATTCCGTTTTTGGAAATGCCTCAAAATAAAAATTATACCATATTGAAGAAAAAATAAGGCTTTCACAAATTTTGGATTTCAAAATAAACAGTTGAAAAATTTGGAAAAGCCATCTGAAAGCATGTGATTATATGCTAGTTCCTTTCTTGCTTACATTTCGCTAAAGAATAACTTTGCACTAGCGATTAAATAGGCAAAAGTTGTGACTCAAATATGCCCGAACATGACCCCCAAAAGTGGCCCTGAACCTGCACTCAGGACATTTTTTTCTGGGGGGGGGGGGGGAAGACACCATTTGATGCGCAATGATTTGTAAGGAAAAGTCGCAAAGTTTTCGCGATCCTAGGTTGATTATGAAATGAACTGTACACGAAAAAACCTTCGGGGGGGGGGGGGGTAATCGCTTCTCCCAGACTGTAATTGGGATAAGGGTTTGCGGAAAACGCCGTCAAATGTACAGTTTTTTTTTGTAAATCGGCATTCACCGGGGTCTCAGCCGAACGCTATTGACCAGGAGGGATAAATTTTGCCCCCTCGTTATTTTCAGAACCAGTGATCGCGCACGACGCGCGATTCGGCTTTTGAAAGTTCTCAACGAGACGCATGTAAAGCACACAAGAAACTTTCGAAATGAGGTCAATGCGAATATAAAAAACGATTCCTTGCAAGTGGCAGATTCTGCCCCCCCCCAAAAAAAAAAATAAAAAATCGAGATTTAACAGACCGATATTGATAAAACAAATACCATTTGATGCGCCATGATGAGATCTTCCCGTGCAAGTCGAAAAAACTTCCGTTTAGCTAAAAATAAGGTACTTGGAACAAAAAATAGGAAAATTATGGGTATCATTGAAACTCCTATTTTAATCATGTTTTCAACCGATTTAAAGAACGGTTTTGAGCTTCCAACATATATAGGTCTTTAACGTATTTAACGTATTTAAAGGTAGTGTGTCTACTGACATTGGCGAAATGGAGTTATGGACATGAAATTGTAGGGCAGATTTTTCTGAA
>JARFNZ010132242.1:0-11151 GCA_031763405.1 Balanus nubilus
CCCCCCCCCCCCCCCCCCCCCCCCGGCACGGTGCGGGTTAACGGACACAATTTTACAGCTATTTTGATTTAGTCACAAAGATGCCTTCTTAACGCTCTCCTCAAGCGCGCTTCAATGCTACACGCTGCGTAACTACATAGATTACCGACACTAAACCTCTTGATTCAAATGAACTTTTTAATTTCATGGAAGGTCAGTAACCTTGTTTGTTACTGGCTGAAATTAAAGTGAAGATGTAGATGAAGTATTGATGTAGTGGAGTGCTATTTTTTTAAAGATGTTAACATAGCAAACTAAACAAGATTATCACAGCCAGTTCATTTTTTCACTCATTCGGTAAACCTATCGATGTAACGTTAAACTAGTTTGCCAGCGGCTATTTGACAGTAAGAGACCTGATAAGGCAGCTGCGGCTATTATGCGTAATAGCATGGCCCTTGGTTCTGCCCTTGAGCCACGGGACGGACGTGCGCCTGCACAAGGCGCTCTCACATCTACCAAAATGTGACCGGAAGTGCGTGTAGAGTGCGACAAGAACTATGTGTGACAACATTCTGTGACACTGCGGCGGGATAGGAGGATACACCAATATCTCGCCACACCCCTGCGGAGCTTCTGCGCAACGTAAGTCAACACCCGTAACATCGATGGCCAGGTGGAAATAGGTAGGCTGTGCCGCAATGTTTTGTTGACAAGCGGGGCAGTCTACCACTGATTTGATGGGCGAACACCAAGATGCAGTCTCCTCATGCCGTATTTACATGCAAACGCCCCGCTAGACTGCAGCGAAACAGGAAAATAACACCAATATATGATCTAACATTGAGACTGCATCCCAGGCTAGCAGAGTATCCTGCGAAACCGGCGACAGTGCGGTGGAACAGGTAGCTAACACCAATACCAATCAAATGCAGGGAATGTGTCATTCACAGACTATGATCACATATTGTATCGCAGACCTCGTTCCATGTGACGTTTGCAGCCGAAGTGCCTACAACAGGCAGGAAATTTGCAACGTTTTACATAATAATATCGGCTATAATAAAACGCTATAATAAAAGGTTATAATCTATGATAAAACGCATTGGCTTTTCATTGAACCTGGTATAGCAAAATATTCCACGAGACTGCAGCAAAGTAAGGAGCCAAGGCCATGTTGATCAAATGTCAGCCGAATTCCTCGGTGACCAGTTATGATAATGTTTAATCATAATTCATATTATGGGGAATGCCTAAGCGATTGGTGTCCTTGATATCATCATGCAAGAATATGTTCAAGTCGAGAATGGTTGGCGGCTCATTTTAACACTGCCTTTCACTGAAGTCGATGGGCGGCCCATGACATCTGTCAAGAGTAGCTACGACAGGCCTTGAAGGCCAGCGGGTGTGTTTTGAGATAAGACCCATCGAGTTCTGACGCGATGGTGGCAAAAGGCTACGTGGCGTTTAACACGAGGGAAAGGTATATAATAGGTGGGTGTAAGCCGAAGGGTGAAAGCTTGCATACCGGATTCTCGATAAACCGCAGATTGTCTAGGAGAAGCCGATCAGCCAACTGGACCTCTCCAGGCTGCTTACGACCACAGAGGGCTCCCTGACCCGTCCGTCGTGAGCCGCGAGCCTGAGTTGTAAGCCGTGGACGCTGAGCCACGCGTCCGGCTATCGGGGAGGCTGAGACACTCGACTTTGGGCATTATAACAGGGGAAATAACGGGGAGCTCTGCGGTACTAGGCACGTGTAAGGCTGGCCTTCTGAGCTTTGGTGCGGTTACTTGACGCCTACAAGCCGAGTGTGCAGTTCCCACGCCATGTGTCAGTCAGTCAGCCTTCAGAGGCCTTTCATCTTTCCGACCAGAGGTGCACAATCCTTCATCTCGCCTACGCTAAGCCCGGGTCTGGTGGTCGCCGACGGTTGGGGATATAGCGATTTTTTACTTCTCACAGGGAGTAATGGACATGAGTACGGTAGGTTTTTCCAGGTATTGCATTCGAGTTCAGGCAAACATCATCATCATTAGGTATAATTGAACAACAGATGATCTTTTGGTGGGCCTATTCATCTTATCCCACGTTTCCTTTCTCCTTTATCCCGTTCCTTTGCGGTGACTGGAACAAGTCAAAGCAATCCTATAATATTATCAAACCCGCTAAGCTGGCCCAAAATCAACCACCGCATTAGGACTCATCCAACAACCATATTACATTGCCCGCCTATTGCCGCCTTCCGCAATGCTACACATGTCATGTCTGACCGATGTCATGCATGCATCTGACGACCATCTGACCACCATCTGACCACCATCTTCCCACCATCTTCCCATCATCTAACTCCCTCCCATCCCCGTCCCACAGACAAGCACTGGATCAGGCCGAACTCTACTACGACAAGGAGGCTGACCGGGACAAGTCGAAGAAGAACACTGCCAACTACGAGAAGCTGTTGCACCGGTACCAGGTGCTGCGCTACCTGCCCTCGCCCGTGGAGGCCGTCAACGTCAGCTTCCTGGTGCCGGTGAATATGACGAAGACGAGCGGCGAGCATATCCGCTTCCTGGATGTTCTCCGACCTGAGGCGACTATCGAAAATCGGCCTCTCTCCTGCAGTATTCAGACAGGATACTACCTGGCAAAGGTGCGTACGGGTGTCGTTGGGAGGAAGGATTGATGATGTAGGTGATTTGCCGTATTGAAACAGTTTATGGAAGCGCTTGGTGTTCCCTGCTCCGTTAGTTGTCCAAGCTGAACGAAGCGAGTTCTTCTGTGGTATGTGGGAAATCTGAGTATGAGCGGACCGGCCCATATCGACGCCTTTGAGACGCTTATATCTCTGCAACCGCATTGTCCGCAACCGTCTGATTGACAAGCGGTCTTCTTTGCTGAGCGGCCTTCTCCCACCTACCCTACAAACATCAGTGTCGACTCATGCTGGTGCTTACCACTGCGCGACCCATCAGCTGCGACCCTTCCATATGTCACGAGTGGAGTGCTGCTGCTCGTGCGCACTTGCCCACCCATATTTTATATCTTAGGAATAGCTGGTGGTATTTTAGTCCAATTCATACATGATAATGATGTCCTATCTTGTGTTCATATTAATGATTCTTGATGGCCCAGGTGAAATTCATCAGCGATCCCATTCAAGGTCATCTGAGGTCATCCGAGGTCACCAACACTTTTTTGCCAATAATTTGTTATAGAATAGCGATGGAGACTTGCAAATGACGTCAATATGTTTGTTTTATCAAGACGCATCGACTGCTATGCAACTTGACCTATTTTAGTCAACACGTGACCTTGACCTGAGGTATAATTTTTTCGTTTACTTTGCAAGGTCATCGTGTATATGCTTCAAAGCGTCTCGACGAAAGAAATACGAAGGTGCCAAAATTATTGTCCTAGCCTTATTAGATTTAAAGTTATTCGCGATTTTTTTCTTCTAGAAACAGCGATTCTGACGTGGAGCCTCTGCAGCATGAACTATTGACCTGAGCTCAAATCTGACGACACATGTTGGAAAAGCATTTCAAGAGCTTTCTATTGTTTGACTTTCGTTTCTCCGTAGCTATCATAGTTCCCGAGGTATCTGAGGCTTCTGGAGCAAATTTTCCCCTAACGGATAAATTTTACCTTCGATGACCTCTGGTGACCTCAGTTTTAATGTCTCTTCGAATGTATCATCGAAGGCTTTCGAACGTTTTGGACGTCTTTATCGCCCTCTTAGTTTTCGAGTTAGTGGGGGTCATTTTGCCCCCCCCCCCCCACACACACACACGGGCGAAGGTGGTTCAGAGGCCCACCAGGACGCGTGTTAAACACTTATTCTGACAGTGACGGGGTGAACTTTAGTGCTCAGGGGTGCTCGTGCACCCCCGAAACCCCTAATTACCCTCCCCGCCCTGACCCCCCTCCCCCTCTTCCCGCAGGGCGGCGACAGTTACGAGGAGGCTCCGCGCACCTGGCGGTCGCGCTACGAACTGACGGCCCAGCAGCGCCGCCTGCTGGCGGAGACCAAACTGCCCTACAGCAACAACAACGCCACCACAGTGATGAGCTGCACCGAGCCCGGTATCTCCTGTGTGCTGCTCCAGTGCCCCACCGTCTCGTTCCCCCGCCAGCAGACCAGCATGATAGTGACGCTCTCCATGCGCGTCAGGCTGCACGAGCTAGGTGAGGGGCAACAGGTTTTACTAGCTTGTTCACTTCGATTGTTCGACACTTCGAGCTGGGCCGAAGACGCCCATGGAGGGGCGTCTTCGCAGCATGCTATTTTTCATTCGATTCACTTGGGAAAACAGGTGTGAACACACAGAAAGGCGATAGTTCGGAATATTAAACTCAGCATAATGATGTTCTCATTGCGCTGATGTATTTTGTATCTGTAGAGACCGTATATGACACCCCCAAAACACGCTAGTCTTACCATTGTTGTGTTGATCTTGACAAATCAGTGTCCTCAGATCTGTGGGTCGGCGTGTCGCCACTGTACCGTCACTTTAACCATCTTATGTGCTCACCAGAGCCGTTTGTCGGAGAGAAGGACAGCCTGGTGATCTCGACCATCGGACTGGCGGAGGTGGGCGGCCTGCCGTACCGGCTGCAGCCGCTGGACGACCGGCCGGACATCTACCAGGTGCACACGATCCTGCTGCCCTCCTCGCTGCAGCCGTTCCCCGTCTGGATCATCGTGGTGACGGTCATCGGCTCGCTGCTGCTGCTGGCCGCCATCACCTACGGACTGTACAAGGTCGGTGGCGAGGGCCTCTGGGCTGTACAAGGTCGGTGGGGTGCCTCTGGGTTGTACAAGGTCGGTGGCGAAGGCCTCTGGGTTGTACAAGGTAGGTGTGAGTGCCTCTGGGTTGTACAAGGTCAGTGGGAGTGCCTCTGGGTTGTACAAAGTCGGTGGGAGTGCCCCTGGGTTGTACAAGGTCGTTGGGAGTGCCTCTGGGTTGTACAAGGTCGTTGGGAGTGCCTCTGGGTTGTACAAGGTCAGTGGGAGTGCCTCTGGGTTGTACAAAGTCGGTGGGAGTGCCGCTGGGTCGTACAAGGCGGTTGGAGTGCCCCTGGGTTTTACAAGGTTGGTAGCGAGTGCCTCTGGGTTTTACAAGGTCGGTGGGAGTGCCTCTCTTGTACGCTACGCGAGGTTCCAGAGTTGTGGGAAGGAGCTGAGCTGATGAAGTAGTCAGAGATCAAGTGTGGGTATGTAATGCAATGTGGTGATGACATTTTACTGGCACTACCAACTGTCACGTTTTGGCAACACTTTGATTTGGCTCCTTCGTTACTCACCTGACTGCCTTACTTTTCAGCTGGGCTTCTTCAACCGAAGACGGCCTGAGGGCGCTGAGTGACGTCACGAGCTCACTCGGCCAATAAACGCACTGCGATCTCGGCGGGCGGCGGTGGAATCATGACGTCCTACTGGACCCGCCTTGACGTCATATCGTCCTGCAGTGACGTCACACCGTCCCGTCGGCCGCCAGTAAAGCGCTTTCTAGTCCCGGCAGCCGGCCCGGCGCAGCCCGACAGCTCAACGGGTGCGGCGCCCCGCTCCACGGCCGGGGCAGCTCTCCGTGGTCCGGGCTGGGTGGAACGTCATGACGCCTGTGGAACGTCATGGGGCAGGGAGGCCACTCGGCTGCGCGGTTCAGCCAACAGACTGTCTTTTTGAACCGTAGCGAACGGGAACGTGTCTGGGCTTGACGTTGGTGTCTGCTCGTTGACGGTGGCTGGCGCTCCCATTGGGCGGCCGGACTGTGCCACCATGCCGTGCTAGGGTGCCCTCAGAACAGCCCAGAGAGCGACGGACACCGGTCTGACAGTGCGGCCGTATAAGAGGCGGCCGTGGTTTGGCGAGGTTTGGAGTAGCGACAGTGCACGTGAAGTGAGTTCTGAGCGACTAGTGCCTGTGCTGAGACTCTTCTACAGTGTGTGAAACTGATGGTGGCGATGGCGGACTGTGCTGCTGTCCTGACATGCCGTGATACTGGACTTGGTGAACTGCGCCAGTGCGGTGCTATTTTCGTCGGAAGGTGCAGTCGTAATCGGCCGAGTGGGGTCCGACATTCCAGCCGACCGATGCTGGGAAGAGACGATGTGGAGGAAAATCGGCGGCTTCTCAGTTGACGCGTCTTGCCACGGACTTACCCTACCATCATGTACACTTCAATTCGTGCCGCGAAAGGCGGCGTAGGTCTTATTCCACCGAAGTTTCACCGGGGCGCTTTCCCAGGGCTTTTGATAATTTAACGCCCAAACGCCTTTGTTAGTATTGGTTTTCTTACAATCAATGCACGACTTTCCGAACGCTGCTGACTTGTTGCCATGTATCGTAAGAGATGACGAGTAGCTTGAGCGTCCTGTGATGTGCCGAGGACCAATGTGCTGCTGCTGTGCTGCTGTGTGTTCTGGCGGCGGCGAGGGCTGGGACTGCGACGCGAGAGAATGTGATTTCGTACATTTGTAGGCGTGAAATGCAATGTTACGGCAGACCGGGTGGCGCTCGCCCGTGCGTGAGCCTGGCGGGCAGTGATCTATGTATTTATTGTCATTCCACCTGGAGCCGGAGTGGCGCGCCCGTTAGACGATTAAACGCCAGCTTTATATTTGTCTTTTATTATAAAATATAAAACTAACAATTTACTTCGTCGTGCAGGAACTGAAATGATCTAGCCGCGAACGGAGCGAAATCGTATTCATAGAAGTTGGTGCAAATATCATCGCCACACACTGGAGTACTGTAACTTAACAATTGAATTTCTCGGCTCTCGTCCAAAGAGTCATCAACAAAAAGGGTCAGAAAAGGGTCATCAACCGAACGCTTCAATTTACAAGACATGATCGGTTATCCAATCGACTAACATGCCATGACAGTGGAACGATAAATACGGCGGGTGAATATCCCGCACAGAACGTGCACTAATAATAAAGAGGTACCCACGGATCGTCCCTAAGTCCCAACGCTCACGCCAGCCCTGATCGCCCAGGAGCGAGTCGTAAAGCAGAACTATTGCACCCGAAACTTTCTGTAAACGGTAAACGTGCCTCGATTGGAAGCCCTCAGATTTCAAAGCTTTGGATTTGTTAACCTATTGGATTAACGTTTTTAATGAGAACAATTTACTTTGCCAGACTCGTGATGTAACTAACCGATTACTTAAGTCCAGGATCCTCATTCTGCTTTAGTAACCAGCCCCCGAACACAGGGTTGAGCGCAGCCTCCTTCCACATAATTCGATACATGCGGATACTTGGGCGGCACATAGCCTGCTCCCCTCTTGACCACAACGAACTGCGCTAGTGCTCGCCGGTAGCTAGAACTCGAGCCCCGACACAGCCGGGGGCGGAGTGCTCGCCAGCACAGCCCAGTAACGCCACCAGCTCCGGCCAGCAGCCTTCGTCCCGGCAGCGCTCGCAGGCTTCCACCAACACTCCTTTGTCCACTTCAGTGACACCAAACAACGCTCCTTCGATAACAAAACTACATACATCCATATGTACACTCTTACCTCGCACCCTCCACCTCGTGGAGCCCACGCGACACAACACACCACACCTCACAACACGCACCACATCACATCACCACATCACACCACAACATGCCGCGTCGTACCCAGCAGCTACGCCACGCCGTGGTCCACCTTCCAGGCGGACACCCACTGGCAGATGCGCTCCACGTTCTCTTCCATCTGCTCGGGGGTGTTGCTGGCCAGCTCGTGGACGATCTCGCTCGGGTAGGCGCCGCGGGCCTCGTCCAGCAGCGTCTGGAAGATCTCACACTGAACGTTGTCCTCCAGCTTCTTGCCAGCGTAGCCGCTGTGGGGAGAGGGAACGACTTTAGATGGGGAAGGCACGAGGTCAGAAGGAGTGGGGGCGCACGAGGTCAGAAGGAGTGGGGGCGCACAAGGTCAGAAGGGAGGGGGGGGGGGGGCGCAAGACCACCGGGACAAAGCGCACATGTAACGCGGGGGAATCCATGCAAGGCAAGCTTTTAGGTAGGTGTCAGACGGGCACAAGCAGCAAAACCGTTGAAAATTATTGCGTTCTAAAAACTAATAATCATTATATGACATTCAAAACAAGGAGAATAATTGTTAGTGGCACCTGTACTTTTCTGTTACAAAAAAATGACACCAAAATGGTACAGAGTGCCCATGAATAAAGTGTACTCAGACTTTGGTTAAATATTTTCATAAACATCGCATCAACATCATTCAAAAATACTTCGACTTGGAATACCATGACAACTGATTTGCCTACAATGTCGACAATGGGCCATCACACCAACTCTCAGCAGCGTCTTAAACCACATGCTCTGGTTGCGGGCCCTTGCACTGCAGGATCATGGGCAGCTGAGCCTCTTGCGGGCTCTAGAAAGACGGTTAAAGACCTCATAGCCTCTCGGAGCTCAATCAATAGCTTCAAGACCACTTTACTAACCACACCAACAGCCACAAGACGGCCATCCCGCCGCGCAGAGGGTGGGGGTGGGGAGTGGGGATGGCCTCGGCCGGTGCCGGTTCGGAAAACATCGAACATCAGCCTACTCGATTTTTTCGTGTGGTGCTTGCTTAATGATCGGGTGTGTCACCAGACTTCGGACAACAGACGGGCTAAAAGCCGCGATTATCCGTGAAACCGGTAGTGTCACAACCAAGATGGTGGATGACACCACCACCCACTTGAAGGTCATGACCTAGAATGCTGAATGTCTCGCTCACGCTAGAATTTGACCTAAGCAATCATTTGAGACCATTTATTTTGCAATCGGACGGTACCTTTAGGCTCTAGAGCGTTCCCCTTCGTTTGACCTTGAATTTGACCTTGAAGGTCATGACCTAGAATGGGGTTTTCATTAAAAATATATGTTTTAATTGGTTTATTTTACGTGTTCCCGATGGACTTCTAAAGGTAAATTTGATACCATCTGGTCAAGTATAACTGGACATTTTCCTATTTAGTCACTATAAACGTGATCCAACGAATGCGAGCGTATTTTTTAGACATTCCCACCCAATGCCAAATTCGATAGGTCATGAAAATCGTTTGAAAGAATGTGCCAAAGATGGGCTAAATTGAACGTAAATGTTGATCTAGTGACAAGCTCATATCGTACCTGTACTCGGAGAAGAAAATATAGTTTGCCACAAAATCAGCTATCGCAAAACAGCTGCACATACCCGACCCGGTAATTAGAGTGGCTCTGTTCCCCCTCGCCATTCCCTCACAAGTCACCTCCCTGACACCCTTAAACCGCCAAGATTTCCGCTGCCTCGCTCTTGGATTACACTAAATAGTGACTACTGACTCCATCGGACGCCTCGGCCAACCTTGACACTACCAGCACCACAGAGAGGCCTGAATGCGATGGTGATTGGTATATGTCCTTACTCCTTGCTTAGTCAATCGAAGAGAAATAAATGAGCCGGATTGTGCGGTGCCTGCACTGCCGAGGAAATGCCTGTGACATCTTTAGTAAACGGCATGTACGATGATCGTATATGAGTGTAATAACAAAATGCAGCAATCGCGCATTAATCAAAGACGTTAATCAAAGAAGGGCTTGACACGCTTCTACACATAAAAACCGTTACTGCTAAATCGGACGAAATCGAGCTTAACATTGGATAATTACACATTTATGTAACACGATTGCATGCAAGGGCACCGTCAAAAATGATAAAATAATAAAATGTTCAGTTGTACTCGACCAGATAATACCAATTTTACCAATAATAATCCGTTGAATGTGTCCAAAATGAGCAAATTTAAAAACGCATTTTAAAAGAAAGACCCTGCAGTTAGTGCAACTATTTCAAAAAGCTGCTGTTATGTTGGTGTAATGGCCGATTGTCGACATTTACAACATTTTCATGAGCCTCAAATTAATTCAAACAAGGCCGCAAATTAGAATTAAGGTTTTAGTTTAAAATAAACAGCCCATGGAAACGTCAATTTTTCCATTTCAATTTGAAGTGGATGAAATAAATTAAGACCTTCCTCTGCGCTGAATTAAGTAGCGAACTTATTTGAGCTAATTGTTCCACTTTTCATAAATTAATTCAAAATTGCGTTTTCTAGCATGATTTTGGAATTTGGCGTGTCGATCCTCCGAAGCCAAATATTTCCAGTAATTCATAAAAATTGAATTAGCGGCCGGTTAATTAGGATTCCTTAATTTGAATTAACGCCGCAGTCGGCAGCGATAATGGAAACGCATGGTTAACTCAAATTAGCCAGGAGGTTTAATTAGAATCAACAAAGTTGAATTAAATTGAAGTCCATGAAAATAAGGTAATCGTTTGCAAATCAGATATGCAATAATATTCCAAATCGAGTGATATTTGGATGTTCATCACATTCATCCAATGAAATAGATTTAAGAAAAGGCTGAGCAAACTTTATTCGTGGACACCCTGTATAGCAAAGCCCCAAGCTATGTTTTTTTCCCATGGATACCCCCCGATCTACAACTAAAAACCCTTCACCATCAGCAACACAGTTCCTGTGCAGCCGACCAGCGTCCAGCCGTTCCTCACCCACCGTTTGATCAGTCGGTCGTAGAGCAGCTTGTTGTCGGTGCGCAGCACGAACACGATGTCGAACCAGCGCTCGGGGAAGAAGTCGCAGCCGTGGTACTCGACGATGTTGCCGCCGGCTGAGAGACGCGGCTCCAGCTCGTCCAACAGCTGGGGGCACGAGAACAGACGGAAACGGTCACGGGTCGAGTGGGAAATGGTCACACGATCAACAGAGAATGGTCACACGACCAACAGATAATGGTCACACGATCAACAGAGAATGGTCACACGATCAACAGAGAATGGTCACGCGACCAACAGAGAATGGCCACGCGATGAACCGGAAATAGTCACACAGTGAACCGGAAGCGATCACTCGAAGAACCGGAAATGGTAACGGGAGGAACCGCAAACGGTCACGACACGCTTGAAACGGTTCATTGAATGTTAGCCTTAAGTCTGAAATCAGTTTACGAGGTAACAAAGTGGAACTATAGTAACTATAGGAACTGTGACGGCAGCCAATCCACTGATTGATAAACAGAAAACAAATATTTGCTTGACCCGCGCCGTGCCGGTGCTCGGCGCCGTCCACCTCGTGCCGGGGGGGGGGGGGGGGGGGGGCGGTGGTTCA
>JARFNZ010132253.1:0-11149 GCA_031763405.1 Balanus nubilus
GGGACGTTATGGGGTACCCCGTCATTTGACCTCGATTTTGACCTTGACCTTGACCTTCAATCGCAATTTGAAGGTCATATTCGTGATCAGCATGCCTAAGTTGATCCTTAACCGAGGTAAAACCAAAATCTGAATCCGTCGCTGAATCCATCGCTGAATAAGTCGCGAACTTCACGGACGTTCTTTTGGGGTCAGTTTTTTGTCATAAAACGCGAAAAATGACCCTTCAACATTGTTTTCCCCATTGAAATCGGAGAAAAAAGAAAATATGGAAAAGCATCGAAATTCGTAGAAATGTCATGTCAAGTGGCCGTTTTTGGCCTTTGAAGGGTCATTACTCAGTCATTTGGTAAGATATTGACTTTAATACGCGCAGCGGAGGGAGGACGAAATCCGCCCCCTCTGGTTTTTCGAACATAGCTGACGGAGGACCTGGAGAAGGTCCGGGGCCAGCGGCAGCGCATGCTGTCAGAGCACCAGATGCTCACGGAGGAGCGCAGCCGCATCCGAGAGAAGTACGCCCAGCTGCACCGACACGTCTTCCAGGTGAGGGAACGCAGATGGACAGCGGGCTGTTTATATATCCTTTTTAGACCATGTTGCTGTCTTTACTGTCAGTGAAATGAGCGGAAGGTGGTAGCTTCCCTTCCCCTCTCTTGTGTTTTTTGTTTTGTTTTTGTCACAGTTGGAGTGAGCTGTTCTTTCGTGAGTTGCGTGAGCGTGAGTTGCCCCACGCTCTTTCGGCAACTACTTAAATTTGCATCATTGTTTGCGTCGCTGTTAACGTGGCAATAGTGCTGCCCACCGTTCATTCTAGTGGCCCTTGTTATGACGATTCGATTCGATTCCGAACTGCTGTTCAATTTCGATTCCGATTTTGTCTCCCCTTCCTGGCGCTGAACATCCCCTTTGACGGCCTGTCCCTCGTGTGATAACGCCCCCTCTGGCGATGATGCCACTCAACTCTGACGTGATAACGCCTCATAGGACGATGATGCCACTCATCCCTGACGTTGGCCACGTCTGACGCCCCCCCCCCCCTTTGCAGTCTCTGCGGGACGTGGACAACCAGCCGTACTCGCCCTCAGAGTACAGTCTGCAACTGTCCGCCGACGGTGACGTCCTGCTGGTTCCGCGCGGCGCCGCCAGGGGCGCCGCCGTCGTGCCCTCCGCCGCCGTCCGGCATAAACCGCACGGATTGAGCCAGTGACGGGCGGTCCAGGGGCGGCCAGGGCTGGCCTTTGACGGGAGGGGAGAGGGAGAGGGAGAGGGACATCTGAGGGGAAGTCACCGCTCCCAACAGAGGGGTGAGCGAGGTGAGGTGTGCCTTGTGGTGTAAAAGTAGGACTGTTACGTTAATGAAGGGGAGAGGCACCATGGTGCGAAGAGGGCTGCCTTATTGGGTTGAGAGTATGGCGTAAGGCTGGTCTGTAAGCCTGTGGAGAAGAGAGCTAAAAGCATACGGCCATCGCGTGATAGAGAAACATTATGCGACGTCAGAGGTCATGTCTGAGGAACTGGCCGTTCTGTCGGCATGTGGACCCTTATATAGGACTTCAGCAGTACCTGCAGGTGGCGGCGCGGCTCCCGGCCATCAACCCGGTCCCGTCACCGATCCGCCGCCGTCTGTCATCCCGCGGTGTAACAACCGCCCGCCTTCTCTGCAACACGGAGTCTTCTCCGCAACATGGACCGACACCCATCTTCGCGCGGAAACTCCGCGAGTTTTTACAAAGTGCCGTGGCCTGCTGATGACGGCACGGTTATAATGTCAGATTTGTATATGAGCAGTATGAATGCTGTTTTAGTCGCTTCGTCTGGCTGCCTGCCACGAGCTGTTGGCGGGCTGCGAGGTCTGGAAGCGCTGTGGGGCGTGTGCTGGTGCTGTGGCAGCGAGTCGCCTTATGACGGGTCGCCTCGCGCGGGTAGAGCTAGCGAGTCACGGGTATCACGTCTGAGAGGGTGTGACGTCGAGGTGCGGCCCGTGCTCTATTCACGGTCGCTGCGGTTCGGCGGTCGGCCTGGCACTAAGCCCCGCTCTTATATATTGTGTATGGTCTTGGCCCCGCCCATTTCAGCATACGTCACCACGAGTTCTGCCGCACAGAAGCGACTCTTCTGCGCTGGTTTAGATGACTTGTTTCTGCGGTTCGGCGGTTCGTACATGACCGTATGTAGTATATAAGGGCGGAGCTTAGAGTCTGCGGTCGACCGCCAAACCGCTGCGACCTTGAACAGGGTCCGGAGAAATGTTACCGAAGGAAAGCGCCCGGTTCAAATGTGGGGCTGCGACGAATACGGCGATGTTGAGATGCCTTAGTGGGCTTGTTGAGATACCTGACTTTATTTTTAGGAGGCGCGAAGGTTGCCGAGGTGTGTAATGCGCCATTCGGGATCTGGATAGTGTATACCCTGTTGGCACTAGACAACATGTCTAATACACTGGTGGTATGGACAAAAGGCGTGTTTGTTGTACGAGTATATGGTGTATGTCGCCCGCCGGTATACAGCAAGCGTTCTTAACACGAGTTTCGCCAGTCAACATCAGCCTTGTAAAGTGGCCCTGCGTTACTAATTAACCCAGCCAGCCATAACTAAAAACAGCGTTTTACTTGCGACATATTATGTGAAGCTAACGAACAGTACTGCGGTGGTCCAGCATCAGGGAGATAGTCGCTCGACAGACTGATCATAATGTGATACATCGTAGGTTTTCAGCCAACTCGGGACGTGTTCACGACGTCACGCGATTGAAAGTTCCGGAATTCAATCTGAGTGACGTCTAAGATTGAAGCAGCGAATCAAATTCATATGTATTGCACCACACGAATATACTAATATACTAGCGCGCATTACCACACAAATTGCAATCGATGATTACAGTAGATAAGGCGGTAAATATGATGTTATGTACTGTTGCAACAACGAATGCACAACACATTTTCACAGCGTGAGAATGTTATATCGAAGAGCGGCACATAAACATCCTTACAGCCACGTCCGCGAAATCGAAGGTTAAAACTAAGCGATGAAAACTTCGCTCTTCATCGAATGCATTATGCGTAGATTGTCATTTTACGAAGTGCGTCTGCCCTCTGACGCAGTGCAGTACATGTTCCCAAGGTTCAGAAATCGCACAGGGTACGTGCGTACATGAAGACCCAGACAGCGGTGGATCAGCGTCCTTCCGCCGTCGCCTCTCTAGGTCAGCGTCACTCTCCCGTGTCGCCCTCTCCGGTGAGCCAGCTGAGCCAGATGGTGTGTCTCAGCGTCTCTCCCCGGTGAGCCAGCTGGGCCAGCTGGTGTGTCTCAGCGTCCCTCCCCGGTGAGCCAGCTGGGCTAGCTGGTGTGTCTCAGCGTCGCTCCCCGGTGAGCCAGCTGAGCCAGCTGGTGTGTCTCAGCGTCCCTCTCCGGTGAGCCAGCTGGGCCAGCTGGTGTGTCTCAGCGTTGCTCTCCTGTGAGCCAGCTGGGCCAGCTGGTGTGTCTCAACGTCGCTCCCCGGTGAGCCAGCTGGGCCAGCTGGTGTGTCTCAGCGTCCCTCCCCGGTGAGCCAGCTGGGCCAGCTGGTGTGTCTCAGCGTCGCTCGCCGGTGAGCCAGCTGGGCCAGCTGGTGTGTCTCAGCGTCGCTCCCCGGTGAGCCAGCTGGGCCAGCTGGTGTGTCTCAGCGTCGCTCCCCGGTGAGCCAGCTGGGCCAGCTGGTGTGTCTCAGCGTCGCTCCCCGGTGAGCCAGCTGGGCCAGAGCGGAGGCTCGGTGTGCCTCAGCGGTGGGTACACCACTCCCTCCCCATCACAGCCGTCTGAGCGGACCGCCGTCCCGTCCGCCGGGTAACAGTCGGCCGGCCGCCACTGCCGGTCCAGACATACCCTCAGCTCGCCGAGCAGCAGCTCCGCCAGCTCCGGCAGCCGCTCACACTTGACGATGGCGCGGCGCGGCAGGGCTGCGGCGAGCGCCGACAGTAGCGCCGCGGTACTGTACGGCGCCGGGCGGGGTTCGAATCCGGCCGTGCGCAGCACGGCGCCCGGGTCGTACCGCACGGCCAGCTCCAGCGCGCGGACGAAGTAGTCCAGCTGAGAGGTGGCGTCGCCGGCCGCCACCGCGCACGTGCCGTGTTTCTCCCACTCGTGCTGCCAAAAATCACCGGCGACGCTGTCGGCGTACACATCCGGCCAGAGGCGGAGCATGGCGGCGCGCGCCGACCGCAGCTCGGCCAGGTTCAGCGGCGGCCCGGAGCAGTTCTGGGGGTGGACCGGGGCGGCCTGGGCCCAGAGGCCGTGCAGGGTCCAGCCGTCCACGATCGGGGGGATACGGCATCCGGCGTCTGTCTGGGCCCGGTGCTGCTCGCAGCTCGTCTGCGGCCAGAACAGCGACAGCAGGTAGTACTGGACGGTCGGGACGGCAGGGGCGGCGGGGGCGGCAGGAGCGGCAGTAGCGACAGGAGCGACAGGAGCGGCAGGAGCGGCAGAGACGGCAGAGGCGGAGGGAGCGGCAGGAGCGGCAGAGGCGGAGGGAGCGGCAGGAGCGGCAGCGGTGAGAGCCATAGCTGACAGCATGCCGGGAATGACGGCGGCAGCCGACGGGATAACCGCCGCTCGGCTGAAACGACAGAAGTAACACTGGTTAGTTCCTAAAGAACCACAAGTACCGTGCACCAGAAAGCCTCAAATAAACCAGAAACAAAATGTTCGTGTCATTGTCTCTACGGCGGCTGCTTGTCTCGTATTATATATCTATTCGTATTTCGGTCAGGTATAGGTACTGGCGCAGTGATCTGGTCACCTTCGTTATTGGTAGCAGCTATGGCAATGAGGACGAAGGTATTTCCTTCCTGCGGGATATTTTGCTCAATGTAGTGCAATAAACGCGCATACGCAGGCAGAACATTGCTCACAATCTAACATTTCAGCTATTATAATTGACGTACCTACACTTCCGAACGCTTTTTATGTATAATGATATTGAACACTGCAATAAAAAGGCGATTTCCAGCAAAATCATTATTTAGCAGAAACGGAAAACCGGAAAATAGACTTACCTATTCAATCCAGAGACGGGAGCTATCTGACATACATGACGCAAATCCCGTGAGTCGGTAGAAATACCACATCATTTCGTCAGCACTTACCTATCACCTGCTGCGCGGTACACAGTACCTACATACCTGACGGTCAGTCTAGCGAGCAGCAACAGCAGCAGCAGCGGTGGCAGTCTGGACAACGACGTCATGTCTCCGAAGCACCTCGTCTTCCTCGCGGTGTCACCTCGAGTGTAACACGGTGTCCTCAGGTGTCCTCAGGTGTCCTCCGAGGACCTATCGGCGCCGCGTCCTCCCGCTAAATGATCCAAGATGACTCCGAGACCCCCAGGAATGGCCGCCAGCTGGACCGGCGTCGGGGTCGGCGGGGAGGGGAGGGGATCAGGGGTCCCCCTCCCACCCACCCACCCCCACTGGCGCACGCATTTGTTATCAGTGTTATCTACCCCGCTAGACAGGGGACGCACCGGGGACGGCGGCGGCGGCGGCGGTGGTGGTGGCGGCGACGAGGGGGGGGGTCTGTTCTGGTGATGACGTGAGGAGGGGTGTCGCGGCGTGGGGGGGGGGGTCTTTAATACCAGGGCAGCGGGGCGGCTGTGTGCGGCTTCCGAGAGCCGCTGCCGTCATTGAGGGACAAAGAGTGACGACGGGGGTCTATGTAGGACCGAAACGGTCCGAAGATACCGGCGATAAAGGGTGATCGAAGAGCCAGCCTTTAGCGGTGAGCTAATCAATCATCAGACGCACCTGGCGCTGCTAGTCTACCACCAATGGGTCATCGTTCTTCGGGGAATGTGTTATGTCCGGTTAATGTCAAAGGTGGGCATTTTAACGGTATAACGGTCAATGGCTATCCACGTTATCGGTAGGGACCAAATTAAGTCGCTGTTTTTTCCCATTACGCTATTGACACTATACGATGGACAGACGGGCGGGCAGCGCGAGAATAAGGCCAATCCGCTTATCACATTAGCCATTGTGAAAGCGCCAATAAGCAGTCGAGTTGGGCCTTTGTCCAGCAGCAGCAGTGTAAAGGATTGGACGCCGGCTACTTGACAACATATCATTGTCTGTGTATATGGCACGCCCTAGACCGGTCAGTCTCAGGATACGCCAACTAGCTACCGAACACTGTCAATCAAATGCACTGGAGTCGTTGCGACGCTCGTGTTAGCTTTCTACGAGTGACTGCAGTCTCCCAGTTTTCAAATTAGCGAAGTGTTATCTTCTCACCTGTAGATGCAGTCTCCCTTTCTTGGTTGCGGACCTGCTATTGCGGAAGCATCAAGAGGTATACTGTGCCGTAAGGCATCGGTGTCATGCGGCGCAGTGCAGTCCACCAGGCGTCTTGCCGCCAGGTTTATATGGGGAGACTGCATTAACGGGCTGGAATATAACACTGCTGGCGCCTACATGGGAGGCGGGGATCAGTGCTATCTTTCTTTGCAGGACTGCAGTTTCCCGTTTCCAGTATTCGTGCTATGCTCTTGTACACAGATGTTAGTCTTCTCGTGTTATTTTCGGACCTGCCCTTACAGAATTATGGACGGGTAGGCATACTGTGCCGTATCAATTATCAAAGGGTGTCATATGCGAGTGAGTTGTGACGGAGTGCAGCCAATTAAGTGTCTGAACTCTGACAGATCGGTTCATAAAAATGTGCGTCAAGACAGCGACGTATTCGTATTCGAATTCAGCGACGAGTTCCGATTTAGTCCAAAATCGCCACAGATGTCAATCTCGCCATGATATGAACGAATATCACACCCGTTTTTCGATACATTACCTATTTTGACCTCTAGAGGTCATCAAAGTTCAGAAAAAGGCGTACCCTCTAAAATCTTTAGTTATTGATTGATTTGAGAACAACAAACGGCATACCGTTTCTCACCGTGCCGACAAACCGTACCTCCTAAGAATTTGGTTTCAAGGTCAAAGGTCAAGGTCATTTTGAATAACGGTGTACCCTCTAAAATCTGTATTTATTGACCGATTCTGGAAAAACAAACACCATAGCGTTTCTTACCGTGCCGACAAACTGCATCACCGAGGAATTTAGTTTCAAGGTCAAAGGGCAAGGTCTAGGTCATTTTGAAAAACGGTCTACGCTCTAAAATCTGTATTGAAAATCAAACACCATAGCGTTTCTCACCGTGCCGACAAACTGCAACTTCCGAGGAATTTAGCTTCAAGGGCATAGAAAGGTCACAGGTCCCGGTCAAGGTCATTTTGATAAATGGTGTACCCTCTAAAATCTTTAATTATTTACCGATTTGAGAAAAACAAACGCCATAACGTTTCTCGCCGTGCGGCGTGCCGACCAACCGCACCGCAGAGGAATTTGGTTTCAAGGTCAAAGGTCAAAGTCAAGATCATTTTGAAAAACGGTGGACCCTCTAAAATCTTTATTTATCGACCGATTCGGGAAAAACAAACACCATAGCGTTTCTTACCGTGCTGAAAACCGCACCTCCGAGGAATTTTTTTCCAGGTCAAAGGCCAAGGTCAAGGTAGTTTTTAAAAACGTTTTACCCTCCAAAATCTGTATTTATTGACCGATCCTGAAAAAAAACGCTATAGCGTTTCTTACCATGCCGAAAAACCTCACCTCCCACGAATCTGGTTTCAATGACCTTGTGACTTTGACATCGGTCTTGCTCTTTGACCTAGAAACGAAATTCCTCAGAAGCACGGTTTGTCGGCACAGTCAGAAACGTTAAAGCGTTTTTTTCTCGAATCGGTTAATAAATAAATATTTTAGAGGGTACACCGTTTTTCAAAATGTCCTTGACCGTGACCTTTGACCTTTCTATGACCTTCAAACCAAATTCCTCAGAGGTTCAATTTGTCGGCACGGTAAGAAACGTTATAGTGTTTGTTTTTCCCGGATCGGTCAATAAATAAATATTTAAGAGGGAACACCGTTTTTCAAATGACCTTGACTTTGACATTTGACCTTAAAACCAAATTTCTCGGAGGTGCGGATTGTCGGCACGGTGATAAACGTTATGGCATTTGTTTTTTCTCAAATCGGTCAGTAAATACATGATTTTAGAGGGTACACCGTTTTTTTCCAAATGGCCTTGACCGTGACCTTTGACCTTTCTATGACCTTGAAGCCGAATTCCTCGAAGGTGCGGTTTGTCGGCACGATAAGAAACGCTATGTTGTTTGTTTTTCCTGGATCGGTCAATAAATACAGATTTTAGAGGGTACGCCGTTTTTCAAAATGACCTTGACCTTTGACCTTGAAACTAAATTCCTCGGAAGCGCGGTTTGTCGGCACGATAAGAAACGCTATGTTGTTTGTTTTTTCCGCATCGGTCAATAAATACAGATTTTAGAGGGTACACTGTTTTTCAAAATGACCTTGACCTTTGACCTTGAAACTAAATTCCTCGGAAGTGCGGTTTGTCGGCACGGTAAGAAACGCTATGGTGTTTGTTTTTTCCGAATCGGTCAATAAATAGGGATTTTAGAGGGTACACCACAATAAACATGCCGACATCCGGCCGACGTCCGTCCGATATCCAAAGATGTCGGTATCTCGGCAATGGCGGACCATGTCGGCAAGCTATCGGGCCGCTTTCGGTCTGACGTCGGTCCGACGTCGTCTGAAGGGTGGATATGTCCGCATATGCCGAGGTCCAGCCGAGGTATAGCCGACGCCGCCCTGACATCGGCTCTACGTCGGGATTTGAGCTCGGCCCGACGTCGGCAAATTCAGTAGACGTCGGAAAGTAGCGGCAGATGTCGGCCAGCTGTAACCGGGCGGGTCACCCGTTTAGCACCCGCGGCGCTGGGCCGTCCGAACGCAGTGGATTCAGCTGGCTGGAGCGGCAGCAGTCAGTTGGCAGTCAGTTGCTTGGGATGTGTGCGGTGTGTGTTGTTGGGACGGAGGAGTTGGTTGAAGTGGTTGCCACGTGGTAACTATGATCATGTTTACAAGTATCCAATTGTCTTGTCTGTCTACCCAGGGGGGTGTCATCCCAGAACTTCCTATGTGTAGATCACCCGGCGGTTTAACATTACGTGTGACGTCACTGGGGCATTGGTCCGAGCGGTGGCCGACTCCGTCGTCACAGCTGCTTTTTCGAACGTGCGTCGGGTCTGCGGGACCTTGACTGTCTCGAGCTCAGCGGCTCCGGGCTCTAGCGGCGGGAGCTCAGCGGCTCCGGACTCTGGCGGCGGGAGCTCAGCCGCTCCGGGCTCTGGCGGCGGGAGCTTAGCCGCTCCGGGCTCTGGACGCGGGACCCGGGGGAAGGGACTCTGGACACGGCTATGGCTCTGGACACGGCTCTGTATTGCAGCACTTCACAATACGTGATAGCGAGGGTGCGGCACGGCGTACCTGATCAGACTCCCTGCCGGCCACGCGCCGACCCCGGTAACCGCCCCTCACAGTCCCAGGCGGTCACGTGACCTCGACTGGACTCAGGCTTACCAGCCGGGCCCGGCCGAGCATGGTGGTGGGTCGCACACGCGACCACCGGGCCCGGATGCTTCGGTGGACGAGGATGATAGGGGAGTAAGGCATTTCCATGGGCCCTTGGGGAGGCATGGCCCAGATGTCTCCCCAACTCACTGGCGGCGCCCTAACAGCCCATACGCAACTACATTTCAAAATATTCGGGCCACACCGAGCCAGAGCCCTAAGCCATTTTTTTCTTCAAAAATTGACGACAAATTTGATCATTCATAAAACATCGAGCCTGAGAGCAAATTGTGGACAAAAACCGTCAAAAGAAGGGAAATGACATTCTCTCCAAAATGGCTATCTGAGATTTGTGAATAATGTGGTTTTTGACCTTCAAAACATTAACCATGACCTTAATACTAAACATGTGTCAGATTTAGGCTTTCATATAGCTTTTACACATTTTGACCTTTTGTGACCTGACCTTGACCTGTACTTAGTACGAGGCTCATATTCTAGCAGTACCTTCCCTTAAACTTGAAAGCGTTTTGTCTGGTCTGGACTCGCTGCTATTGATAGTTTGGTCTCTGCAGCCAATAATTCGAAAACATGTATTTTGACCTTCGACCTGACCTGGACCGGACATTTGACCTTCCCACTAAAATTTGTAATGCGGTTTAGAGTCGCCTTATCGAGAGCGTTCGATTGCTCGTCTTACCAGGCCAATTGGTTCGGGAGTTTGGCAGAGGGAGTAGGGCGGCAGAATCTGAGCCCCCCCCCCCCCCCCCAGCAGGGCGCGTTCGGCTGAATACCCCAGTTGGACGCGGGTTAAACAATGGAAGACAATGAACAATGAAAGACATTGAGCATGAACACCATACCCCGCATACAAATAGCCGAAGAAACGCCATTAAACTACCGCAAACGACGCGCAGTGGGCTGCGCCAGACAGTCGAAACTGGGGGTGCCCCTTACCGTCTGGACGTGTCGCCCAGACTAACAATTTGTCAGGCTCAGGCACCGGTCGAAAAATTATCCGACAGCCTGTCGGGACCCCCGCATGGATCGAAGCAACGTCAGCTCAGGTCGGAGTAACGTCGGCAGACGACCGCCGACGTCGGCCCAATGTAGGAGCAACATCGGCTACAGTCGGGAGCCGTCAGGCCAACAGCGGGCCGACGTCGGCATGCTATCCCACGCCGCCATGCCGACGTTGGCTGAACCTCCTCATACGCAGACACATCCAACGCGGAGCCGCCTTACTTTGAGAGCGTGGGGAACGTCTCGGAGGCTGGGTCACGGCCGGCCGACTCAAGCAGCTCTGGCAGCGCCGCCTGCACCAGCCGGTCGAGCCGCTCCAGCAGGCGGCCGCCGGCAGGCGACAGGTGTAGTCGCAGCAGGGCCGCCACCCGGCCGGAGTACGCCGCGCCCGTCTCACGCGCGCCGCCGCTGGTGAACCACTCCCTCTTCAGCAGCGTCTCGGCACAGTCGGCTGCCGACCAGAGAAGATGTCACAGCACGGCACGGCCACACAGCAGACGTCACAGCACGGCACGGCCACACAGCAGACATCACTACACGGCATGGACACAGAGCAGACGTCACAACACGGCACAGCCACACAGCAGACGGCACGGCACGGCCCCCCAGCAGACGTCACGGCACGGCACGGTCACACAGCAGACCTCACTCCACGGCA
>JARFNZ010132264.1:0-11149 GCA_031763405.1 Balanus nubilus
TTGAAACGAATTTCAGCAGGTCTAAAATGCAATAAACGTCATTAATCGTCATACGTTTATATATTTTTGCGCAATAGGCACTTCTTGCAGAAGAAGGTGCATTACACCAAAAATTCGAAGTGTCTTCACTTGTTATTTATTACACTACGGTTATACTCGCGGCTGATTTGTCCCAGTTATCAAAGTTTCGTAGTTCAAATCCATTTGCCTTGGAAGGTGGATTCAGAACTCATGCGCTCCTGGTTCGGTGCGTGGGTGGCGGCTGCTGGATATGGAGTCTGAAAGATGACCTGGTCAGGGCATACCCAGTCGTCTCCTATTCCGTGTACTGCGAAAACGGTCGGCTGTCGTGAGATCGGAATAGCGAGATTGGTCCGCAAGGATTCGGAACTGTCACGATTCAATTGTGAGGTTTCAGGCTCACAGCAAGCGGTTTTTTTTACAATGGGTTGCTATGTAAGGAAATTAATTGCTCTAAGTTTGAGTGCACTGAAGACATATTCGTTCCGAGTAGTTTGTGATTTTTCAATCCGTCGAATCAAAATCATCCAATTTTCTGCCCTATGGGATGTATTTGATTCAGTCTGTCCACCAATCGGCGCGTTAGTTAAATCAATAGGCGTGTGAGAAAGGTTCGCCGAAGGAGTGTTCGCAACTCGCATTGTCACAAATTACCAGGATGAATGTCGCATGCTGGATGTGTAATGTGACGAATCGCGAAATGCGCACACTTAGCTCATAATGCAGAAGTTATGTTTGGCACGACATCGCCGACATTACATCGGCTAACGGTTATGGTCCGGACTACCGTCTGAAATTCAAAACGACCCCAGTTCTGGCAACAATCGGCCTGGGGGGCAATGGGGCGAGTATGTCACCAACTGGCACGCCGTGTTTTATACTCGGACAGCCTTGACCTGGACCCAGCACTCGGCAAGCTCGTAACATGTCCCAGTGTGCCGTTGGGATAATATCTCATGCGCCTTTGTTTTTGCATCTGTCTCTGTGTGTACTGTCCGAGTGTTTGAGTGTGTTCACTGCAGCATCGCTTGTATTTTTGTTTTGTTCACTTCAGTGTGTATGTGCGAGTGTGTTCGCAGATGTTATCTCGTGTGTTTGTCATCGCCGCTGTGTTCGTCTGTGCGCTGTTTGTTGTAAGACGTCAGTGGCCGCTGCGGTGGTGGTGGCCGGATCGCTGGGCCCGCCGTGCTTGGGCTGATTCGGGGCCATTTATTCGGCGCGGCAAACACCATCGGCCAGAGTGGCACATCCGTTATCGTAGCGAGACGACCATTATCGCCTCAGTGGCGGCGGCGGAGGCGGCGCAGAGATGAATCTGACGCCCGTGCCGACCGATGGAGAGAGTGCTGAACTAGAACGGGAGCGTTAGACATGCCCGTGAGCGCCTTTAACACGTGTATGCCTGACGGGGCACGAATGATATTTCATTGACGGATATTTACGGTAGTTCACATCCCAATAAATATATAGATGTTTAAATCCTATGGAATATCTTATGAGGCGCACTTCAGCTCGAGACGCATGCGATATGGCCTCTTTCCGGTTATTGCTGCGCCGCGTGACTATTATTAACCGTGTATGCCGCTAAACGCACTCAGCCCCGAGTCTACCTGCACCAAGCTGCCTATCAGTCCACTTCTTCTAAGCTGCGCCATACTTAGTAATGTTGGTAGTTATTCTCTTTGCAATGTGTGATCCCCCAGCAGTATCCACCACCTGTTCTATCACAGCTGTGAAGTGTGAACCCCTGTTCAATTCCGTCGTGAACTATCTTCCGGCTATGACTTGCTCACTCTTCACTTCCGGCATGAGACTGGAAGCCTGGGCCCCCTGTCCTATTGCAGCGTTTAGTCGTGTCTTACCGAGTGAACCTGCGCCCGACCGTCTCTAAGTGTCTGAGACCTCGTCCTACAGCGCCCCTGCCGTTTACCCCCGCCATGAACCCTTGTCTACCTGCTACCTGCAGCGTATGACCGTATCTGACCGAGTGAGCGTGTCGCCACTTCTCCAGGGAGCTCAGCGAGGGCATCGCGTTGATGGACGAAAACGGCAACCGGGTGGGCAGCTCCAAGGCGACGGCCCGCGAGGCCATCGGCATGGTGACATTCAGCCGCATCATGATGGCCGCGCCCGGCATGGGTGAGTGAGCCGCCCCCGCCCCCGCCCCCGCCGCCGCTGACCGCCGCCCCACCGCACCGCCCGGCAGGGAGATGACCGATGGTATCCAGCTGTTTGACGCGGAGGGTCGCTGTGTGGGCCGCTCTCCCAACACGGCCAAGGAGGCGATCGCCATGGTGACGGTGTCGCGGATCGGCATGGCTGTCCCGTCCATGGGTAGGATGGCGGAGTAGCCGCCGGAGGGCCGTGTTGGAGCTGTGATGTCTGAGTGATGTAGAGAGCTGTGATGTAGAGAGCTGTGATGTAGAGAGCTGTGATGTAGAGAGCTGTGATGTCTGAGTGATGTAGAGGGCTGTGATGTCAGCGATACGCCTGGCAGCATGCTGATGTGTTGTGTTTGTGTTAGTGGAAAAAGAAGCAGCACGCCTGTGTGTTGTGGTTAGATGAGTGGTAACGTTGTTGAGTTTGATGAGCAATAGCGCTGTAGAGTCTTGTCTTTGTTGGAAGCTGCATCGGCTTGTTTTGTGCTAAATCTGCAAATGTGGCTTAAGTGGAGATAATCTCGTTCTTTTGTACTAGCCGATTCAATGCTACCGAAGCATTTACTCATCGAAGATTGATCGTGTCCCGTTTAAAGGAAACTTCACACCCTCCAGGAGAAATTGTAATTCAATATTTGATGGTTGGATGGGGGTAATCACATCTGAAAATCAATAAAATGGTGTTAGTTTTCCTAAATTTTGGATTACTTTGCCGAAAAGGTATGTTTTGTAAATTTTCAGAATTGATCTGCATAGACTCGCCAATCCTAAATCTATAGATTTTTTATTCTGCTGAAACCGAAAGTGGCGCAGATGATACAAAATATAAACGCATTCTATGTGGGGAAACCAACCAAAAATGGTTTGCTTGCTAGAGCGTAACACTACAGCAATACGATATATCACCAGAAGATCTTCATATTAAAATTATCCGTAAGACCTGTAAGACCGAGATTCCCGATTTAAAAAAATGGACTTTTGCCATAAGAGTGTTTACAACCATAATGAGGGTACTGAAGGTGGTATTTCGACATGGGCTTTAAAACTGCTCTCTCAATTAAATTCCCATTACGAAGGTGGGACGTTTCCTTTAAGGGAACTTGGTGAGTTGTATTTAATGTGCCTTTGTGATGGGCCTAATGCATCTAACCCCTTAAATCCTATTACTCGGCCTAGGACTGTCCACTAAGACTTCGCGTTGCTTTTGTTAGCGGAGTGCTGTTCGGAGATGTATTCTTCAAGAGAAGAATTGATCGTTCTCGAACTATCATATTTCAACATCCATTTTCTCCTCATACATTTAACTTTACGTAAGTTTGTTCGTTTCTACTTGGTCTAAGTTTTCAGTCCAATATCCACTTTTGCTAATCTATCTATCGGACTAAAGTTCTTACTCAAAGTTATTTGACCATATTTTGATTGCGACTCAGACTCCTTTAGATCTTTGGATTTGAAGCCCTTTGCTAACCTAGATGTAAATGTTTGTTTTAGGGATTTAGGGGGACTTGATCCACGTCCCTTGTTTTTAACTTTTTTCAATTGCCACGAATATCACAGTGCGTCTTCATTGCATCATGCAACTGCGCTTGAACACCACAGTAACTACTGTATGACCTGGCATGAGTTTTCGTGAATAACGGAACATAACCGCGCGCTGGCTCTTTGAAGTGCGTTTCAGCAGTTGCATTAGCGTGGCCCATCGAGTGTGTGCTCGCCGTACTCCTATGTGTAGTAGTTTATCATGCATGCAAAATTGAATAGTTTGCGTCGTTTATTTAATATGAGGGTATGCCGACGTTGGCTCTGTATCTACCAGTCAGTAAGAGCGCACTTTTGTCGAACAGCGCATAATGAGATGTTTGCTCCGAACTCGTGTTCGATGGTTACTCTTGGTTGCTCTCTTCTTTACGTAATTTAGCGACTTTTTTTTATTTAACCGCGTCTAAACTTCATTGAGTAAAACGGTTTAAATATGTATCGTACTCTTACCTAATTGTGGTATGTTGCACTGTCTGTGTGATCCTCGGGACTTCGCCGCATCTTTAACTTGTTTCAACGAAACCTGAAACCTGTGTTGGTAAACAGGTTGATCAGGACATCGAGGCAGTATTAATGATTAAGTCTCCGTTAATGATCGCAATAATGACCATGTTGGCCGTAAGAGTGTAGTAGCATGATTAACGTAGCAATAAGGGGGGGGGGGGGAACTGGCTGCTGCTGAGAACAAACGGCTTATATGCTGACTGACGATTTTTTCGTGTTTTACGCCGAAAAGATGTAGGTATCTGAATACACCGAGTACATCGTTATTTGTGTTTGTGTTACACTGACGGGATACTCCCTGTGTGTGCCGGCAGTCGGTATCCCCATCATCATGAATAACCTGGAGAAACGAGGCTTCATCAAGAGATTCCCCTACCTCAACGCCCCGCTGCAGGTAAAATGGCTGGCGTGCTGTCTGCGGTTTCTGTTCTGCCTGAATGTGGTGTGCATATCGGTTAGAAACCGCACTGACAGGACTGATATCGTGGAGAGATGCCCGTGGATCCAGGCTGTTTGAACCTGTGATATTTATTTACGGTACATTTTACTGAAAAGATAAAATAGGTTGATGAATTATGGCCCAAAACTGTAAAGCATAGTTACCCGAACAGATTTTTAAGTTCATTGGAGTACTGTGCGTCAATATGGGTGTCGAAAAATCCTAGTCACTTTCCAAGCCAGTACGATCTGCTTTGAATCAACGACCGAGAAATGCTGTGTGTTTTTCTTCTCTCGAGTGCCCCAGTCGGTCTTCTCCCCTCTGGTCGTTCTCTCACGAGTGACAGTTGTGATGTAGAGATACGACAGGAGTAGTTCAAGGCCGGCGGATACAGTTCGTGATGGGTCACGTAACTTTTCCTCGACGCTACGGGAGTTCAACATTGTAACCGTGACAAACTGCTTCTGTGGGAGGACATTTATTAGAGTTTACATTCGGTGACACCAACGGACGCTGCGAAGGTTTCAAATGATTGGTTCTTTTCCAGCTTGTGTTACAAGGTTAGCTCTGGTATTGGAACATTTTGTGTGACGGTGTGGTCCGGTGTTGAATATGATTATTGTTGTCGCCATCCGTTGTCTGTTGTGTTTCTAGGTTAGCCTTAGCGGATCAAATGTGGTGCATGTGATGCCTCATGCCCTCGGTAACTGCGTGGCTCTATGGATCTCCGTCTTGAGTCTGAATCTGTCTGTTTCCTACTGACCCTGTATAGCCTGGCTTGAACCAGTGACACCCGTGTGACCTTGTAGAAATAAAACCCATGTAGCTCAGTTTGATGCCGTATGACTCAAGAGAATCTCGCCTGATTCTGTGTGACCCTATCTGATCTTGTCTACCCCGTCTGGCCCCTCCTACCCCCACTTGCCCTCTTATGACCCCGTCTGGCTCCGTCTGACCCCATCTGACCCCATCTGACCCCATCTTTCCCATGTGATCATATCTGACCCCACCTGACCCCGTCTGACCCCGTCTAACCCTGTCTAACCCCGTCTAACCCCGTCTGACCCCGTCTGACCCCGTCTGACCCCGTCTGACCCCGTCTGACCCCGTCTAACTCCACCTGACCCCGTCTGACCCGGTGCGTGTCCTGCCCGCAGGTGCTGCTCTGCGGCTTCTTTCTGACGTTCGCCACTCCACTCTGCTGCGCTTTGTTCCCGCAAAAGTCGGCCGTGGCCGTGTCCCGGCTCGAACCCGATGTGCAGGTGAGTTTTTCGGTCATCTGTCACTGGTCACTGGTCACTGGTCACTGGTCACTGGTCACTGGTCACTGGTCACTGGTCACTGGTCACTGGTCACTGGTCACCACTGGCCACTGGTCACTAGTCACTAGTCACTGGCCACTGGTCACTGGTCACCACTGGTCACCGCTGGTCACCGCTGGTCACCGCTGGTCACCGCTGGTCACTAGTCACTAGTCACTAGTCATTGTCTGTTGGTTACTGGTCTCGAGTCACTGATCGGTGGTCAGTGGTCAGTGTTCAGTGGTCAGGACTAGGAGCTACCCCTGGGGCCTCTGACATCGTAGGATGGCCTGGCCGCCGGTCGGGTCAAGCCTAGGGCAGGAGAGGGGCTGGTAGCCTGGGGCGAGAGAGGGGCTGGTAGGCTAAGGTTACAAACGCGGAGACTGGGGGCCGGCTGACGTCACCTATTGGGGATGACAGCTCTGTAAATATTCCAGTGTGATATGGAAGCAGCACTCAGCTCGTGTCAGGGTATGTTTGGTTCAGGTCTCCCGAACTTGAGTTCATAACCGACTGTAAATGCATTTGTCCGTGCCGGCGTTGGGACGTCGTGTTCTTTATCAGCAGGGTATTCGTTTCCAAATATTTTGTGGTCCTTACAAATTTTTGTCCTCATGTGCCTTTACATTGAACACTGCTGCTATATTTCATTGGACCAATCGTGCGTCATTTGCCTGCGGTAAATAGGCACGCAGGCAAATGCCCCCACAAAATGAAGGTGTAGCATCGTGACGTCATACCCACGTCACTTCCCCGTTACCACTGCCCTTGCAGTGACTCAGCCGGCCTGACGGCATGTGTAAGGAACTGTGAGACGCTCCCGACCGTTGGGTTCCGATGGTAGCTGCCGGGTAGTCCCGGACTGTGGCCCCTGCGTCGCTATCACTCGTCTATATACCACCCGGCCTAACAGGGGTGTGTTGTCACCCTCTTCTGTTCGCCTTCACCGCGGCGGCATCCGGCTCTACACTGCGGGTCGACATTCTCCAAGGGTCGGAGGCATTCAGATCGTTGGATATAATAACACGGGCGAGGTAGTGGAGCACAAACCACGAATTTCTGGGTCAATGTGTGTTTATCGCTGGTTGTGTGGTGTAATTCGTCACCAGACCCTATCACACTACCGCTGAAACTTGTCAAGCTCGGTTTTCGCTTGACTGTGTGCTGTGCGTAATGCGTATGGATATTGGATCAGCCCGCTATCGGCGTTGCTCAGACTTTCTACGTCACTAGCCGACGACTGATCGGCCGGCTATCTCCCCGCTCTGACGTCAGTATGGTCTCCGTGTCTGTGTGTTTATCGACCACACGAGTCCAGCACTCCAGGTATTGACGCTTTTTACGGACGGATAAAAACGTACGTGTGTGACGGCTCTCGGACCGACGTACTCGGAGCTCATCCCGCCGACGGAATGCTCCGAGTCGAGGACAAATCGATGCATATCGGCACAGGAGCTGAGTAATACGCGGCACACGGCGGTAGCGCAGGCAATATGTTGGTGGATGTTGGCTCTATAGGCGGAGAGGGCCGTGGGTAAGGGGCATTGTGTGCCGGTGATCAGGTTTCAGTCTGTAACGAAGGTAGTTTTGGTGGCGTAGGGGTTGTTAGAGCTGTGGAGGATGATGCGGTGGTCTATTTTTTTGTTGCGGTGGTGTACAGTGGAGATGCAGACGCCCGTAGGTCTGTTCTCTATACTGAAAAGTTCTATAGTGCCGTCGCTATTTTCGAGGCGGAGGATGCTTCGGCCGAAGAGCGTATAATTGGGTAATCCTGTTGGGTTTAATTACAAGCGAGCGCGAAGCACGAAGCGAGTTTTTTTTCACATGGGTTAAAAATCTGAATATGGGCTGCCTGACCTAGCGCGTGGCGACGCTTTTGAGAAGCTTACTCGTATATCTTTGCAACCGCACGTCTGATTAACAAGCGATCTTCTTCGCTGAGTAGCCCCATCCCCCTACCCTGTATGAGACCAGTGCCGACTCACGTTGGTGCTCACCACGGCGCGCGGCGCGTGCCGCGTGAGGGGTGTTGGAAATAGTTTTATCGCAAGGACTCCGCAACGGCTAGGCCGGGTTGTGTTCAAATTTGGTGTGTGACTATGAACCCATTACCGCCGAGATTTACACAAGTCCGGGGTGGGGTGCATCTCAACATGCGCTGGTGCACGCCCCTTTCATATATCTCTGAAACAGCTGAGCCGGCTGTGTTTGAAGCTGGTTGTGGTAAGGGACCCATCGGCTGTAGCCTTTCCACAAGTCAAGGATGAAACCTCTGCACGTGCATACCCCTTTTTATATCGCAGGAATGGCCGGTCGATTATGCTCGAATTTGGTGTGTGGTAAGGGGCCGATTAGCTACGAGCTTTCCAGAAGTCAGGGGTGGGATACATTTGCAGGTGATCGCGTTTCCACCCCTATTTTAAATCTCAGGAACCCCGCATACTAGCCGCACCGCAAGCAGTAAGTACATTTCCTTCGCGCCCGCCCGTTCATCGCCAAGAATGGCGCTCTGCTGATGAGAGCATACCTTCAGCGTACCATATTGTTGCGACTCAGTAATATGCTAGTTTAGCAGAATATTCGTTGCGTCATTTTGCATACTCGGCCGACTACGCAACATAACCTTATCCTCTTGAGGTTGCCGGAGATATGTTTTGTTTGTTTATAAAGGCCCTTCAAAGCATGGCAGGCTACTTGCCTTTTTATCGAACTTATCGAAGCGTGGCTGTTAACTGTTCGGCGCAATGTATCTCTTCGCATGACTCATGCTCTTTCGCTGGTTTGATCTCGGATTTCTGCCCCCAATTTCCGGACGCCCGATGACACCCGAATGCACGTGTTGCGGAATGCAGCGAACCGCTGCTTTGCCCCACTGGCGATGTGCATAAACAGATAAACACATTAACGAAATGAAGGCCTTCACGAGTACCAAGAAGATTAGAGCCTGCAACGTGTTTATTCGACGGGGATATTTGAGCCGGCGTTGCTCTGTGTTAAGGGCGTGTAAGCATGATGATTGCATCTTGCACTAGCCACTCTTACACAATGCCTTCTCTCTTACCACCAAAAATAATCGCGAAGGGTGTGATTCAGAAGGAACGTTACCGCTCCGAAGTGTTTGAGTAGGCCGTCAAAGAGCGTATTCATTTCATAGTCCTTATTGCGCATATGGACAGGTCACATTGACATGTTGGACGCAGGACGCAGCTTCGGCAGAGGAAGAAAACGAAGTTTTATTTTCACCGAAATCAATGTTACCCTCGAATGACATTATTTGTTGTACGAGTTTTTCCTCACCGCTGCCGCGGGCAATCATTGCACTAAACAAGCAAATGAATGGAAGTGTGCATAATGAACTGCGATGACCGATAACTTGTTTTGGTATTGTGATGTCGGTTCGTAGCTTGTGAACTTAATACTTATTCCAGCTGCATCACCACTTGCAAATAATGGGGGACATGTACAGTGCGAGAACCAGTAGCGGCTTGCATCATGCACCATGAACCACCCCGTCCTGCGCCACGGCTCGCTGGAAGGGTCAGGAGGGCGTAAACTAAGGGAGATACACCATCCGTAAGCTGAGCTCATCCTGAATCCAGTGCTGTATTTTTCCTCGAAATTCTATCGATGGCCTTTAAAAATCGTCATTTTATCGGAATTCGCCTCTTCTTTATTTGGACAGGGTATCGCGTATGGTATGGCAAAAATGCAGACAAATGTTATGTTCACCGATTTGTCATGCTTTGCAATAGAAGCTCTAATAGAATGTAAGCCCATGAGATTGTTTGCTTGGTTGCACGGTCGCATGGAAGCTAAATGCTCCCGGTTTCGGCACAACGGCGCCCTCCCGCCCGCGCCCCACTCGTAGAATCGCCCTTTGCGACAAGCGAGCTGAGCATTGCACGCCGTCGACCCGTGCACACGGCTTACGGGGCGGGCTTTCGGCCAGCTACGGCTAAACGGTGCATCGCATGTTGAAAACTCTGTCTACTATCAGCTATCCAAGGAGATCGCGACAAATTTGCAGTCACCTCCGATAGCTACAAATGGGACTATGAAACAATTGAATGGAACGTATTTGCCATTCGTAGCCTCTGACCAGAATCCACTGGGATTTAGTGTCACTGCCAGTGCCGCCCCAGTACCTTTCGAGACTACCAGTTGTGCTCACATATGTTCACATTGTAGCCGTCAGAGGCGCGCATAGCGCGCGGCGACGAACTGATCGGAGTCTGCATTGAGTTTGACCGGCCAGCTGACTGGCGAGGTGGCCTCTGACGTCACACCGTGTACGTTAGTGTACGCAGCCTCGATAGTTATCTGAGCCGAATCAGCGCAGCCCTTCAAAGGAGTCCTGGTTAGAGGCTACACATGGCAAATATGGTGTTTTCGACTGTACAAAAGGACCGGATGGAATAACGATCGGATGTGGCTGGAATTTGTCACCACCTCCTTGGATAACTGGGCTTGGTTGGACAGATTTATCAACATGCGTTATAGCCTCGGCTGGCCAAAAACCCGCCCCATAAGCCGGGTCGGCGGCGCGTAGTGCTCAGCTCGCGTGTCGCGAAGGGCGGTTCTACGGGTGGGGCGCGGGCGGAAGGCCGTCGTAATGCCGAAACCGGGAGCGCTTGACTTTCTTGCAAACGTGTAACCAACCAAGCCATCTCATGGCCTTGCATTATATGGAGCTTGTGGTGCAGAGCATCATGATTTGAAGAACATGTCATCATGTCACACGTGCCTGGATTAACCCGCGTTCCGCTGGGATCTCCAGCCGAACGCTGGGGGGTAAATATTACCCCCCTCGTATCTATCGAACCAAGCGTCGCAGCGGGACGCGCGAGGCGGCAAACGAAAGCTCTCAACAAACGACCCCAATCAGAACTTAAAATGTTCTTAACAAGGTCAAAGGTCAGGTCAAGGTCAGGTCAAAGGTCAAAATAACCATTTTTATTTATTGGCTGCAGAGACCAGACTATCAACAGCAGCGAGCCCAAAAGAGCCAAAATGCTTTCAATTATTAGAGGAATGCACTGCTAGAGTATGAACTGCATACTAAGCACAGGTCAAGGTCAAGGTCAGGTCACAAAAGGTCACTATGAGCACAAAATACATAAAAGCCGTATGATACATGTTTTATGGGTTGTTTCTGACGTAGAAATCGATGGTGACGGTCATTTTAC
>JARFNZ010132275.1:0-11148 GCA_031763405.1 Balanus nubilus
GAGAGAGAGAGAGAGAGAGAGAGAGAGAGAGAGAGAGAGAGAGAGAGAGAGAGAGAGAGAGAGAGAGAGAGAGGAGGTGGCCACACCGCCAGGTGACTTAACAAACCTCCGCGCCCAGCCGAATTGGGTCGTTTGTGTTAACGAATGTATTCGTTCGGCACCGAAACGTGGAACGAACTTCAGCCCTCCGGTATTACCTCCGGCCGAAACTAGCCCCAGTAGATAGCTGGGCCAACACCACATTCCCTCCGGCCGAAACTAGCCCCAGTAGATAGCTGGGCCAACACCACAGATGTAATTACAACCCCCCAATTCAGCGACTTCAACCAGCACAAAGCGTTGCCAGAGGTCGCCGGGGAGGGGGAGGGGGGGGGGGTACCGCTGCGACGGGATGTACCGTCCAGTCGGCGGCCGCAGCCCTGGCACCGAGTCCGTGACCGTGGCCTCCCGAACGCTGACTGACGTCATGCTCACGCCGTCTATGTCACATGCACGTCGTTCACACCACCCTCACCGTCATCGATGTCCTTGGCGGCCACGTCGATGACCTTAGCTCCGACGTCGACGTTCTCGTCGACCGAGGCGCGGTAGATGCCGTTTGTGTCGAAGTAGGGCCCGTTGTCGTTCTGGTCCCCGATCTCGATGGTCACACGCTGTTTGGCTGTCGTCGGGGATGGAGGGGAGGGTGGGGGGGGGGCGGTCAGTCACAAGCAGCAGCTAATAGTGACGGAGCGGCGTAACTTCGCGACAAACACCATGAAATGGTCTGCCACGCCATCAAAAAGTGGCACGATCAAACGACCGGACGGCGGGTAGGCGTTCTTGCACACTACAATTCAGCTGATAAGAGGCACCGCATGGCAGACTGGAATGGAATGACACGGCCGCTCCATGTTTGTTCCTTCACACGACATGCACGTCACAATGGAATTGAATGACACAAGCTCGTTTAATATTGATCAGTCCGCTGCATTCCGCAACTCTGAACGCATGAAATATTTACGCAGCAAAGCGACTTCCAAACGGACCCTCATGTAAAAATAGTACGCTTCGTACGTCATATGTTGGCGCATACGTTGACGCCGGATATCATCGCCAGCGCCTCAACGAAAATAGCGCCCAATTACGGCGGCAGTAATGTCTCAGCAATGCCCCATGCCCCCTCCGCCCTGAAGCACGTCGCCCGGGGCCACGCTGCCTACCCTGGTTGGGCTCCGAAGTCTGTCGGATGTCCGAGGGCGCCCCGTCCTTGGCGATCACCACGATGGTATAGAACGGCGAGTCGCGCGACTGATCCTCGCGGTCGAACTTGACCCTGGTGGCGATCTTGCCGGTGGTGGGGTCGATGCTGAACATGCGGTCCTCCTCAGAGCCCGGCGCGAAGCTGTACGACACCTGGGGGAGGACGGGGTGGGGGTGGGGGTGGGGAGAGGGGCGGGGAACAGGTCAGACGGGCGGGCCGTTGATGAAGGACATGCAGGGAACGCAGACTGAGAGAGGCGGGGGCCTGAGGTGAGTTGAGACCCCGAACATGGGCAGCACAGCGGCAGTGTAGGTCGACGGTAGGTCACGGCATAATACACATGCAGGTTCAATATTGCAACGCTTTCACAGAACCGGACGGAGTATCGCAACTAAAGTAATTGCGTTCCTAAAACAGTCAGGTAGCACAGCCAAGTTTGCGTCATTTATTGAAGATCGATACATAAATACACAATAAATATCCAGCGGCTTCCCAGCATACGATGCACTCAAATGCAAACTAATGGCCGGATGAGCGGTGCGTGAACGGTTCGACAGATACACACACAATATATATATATATATATATATATATATATATATGTATACACTCCCGACAGCATCTGACTATGAACCAGGGACGGACGACGCACGTTTCCTGAACACTAATTATTCATCAGCACACTCAGAGAAGCGCACTTGATTCACTTGATTTGACATCCGGTCGTCGGTGGCTCATTAGAGGACATTGTTCGCCCTCGACATGCGGCTTTGAACTGAGACAGCAGTTGTGTAGTCCCTGTCGAGAGCCCCTACTGCAAACTCAGCTTGGCTGAAAAGACTCCAGTCGCATAGGTATATCTATTGTATATTTGGGGGCGAAAATGTGTTTTTGACACAAGAATGTGAAGAATGCGGTGCTGACGGGCCCTTAGGCCGAAGTTATGCAGTCAGCCAATCACCTTGCAGCTTGCGTTTGTTTGAATCCGATTGGCCGTATCCCTTCCCTGACCTTCTCCTTTCTACCTTCAATCTGATTGGCTGAGCCGAGAAATTTACCCGCGTGACGCTAGGTCACCACAAAATTTGAATCAATGTAGTTTTTGATTTATACTTAATTTGTTACCTTTGTGTCCTGAATTGACGCCTTGGATAGCCATTTTTGACATAAAAAATATTTAAAAATGAATGTTAAACATAGGCACTTACTGGATTGGCATTGCAGGCATAGGCTTTTCAATGTGAACTATTTCCTTTTAGCGTCGGTTGCAGTTGAATCTGGCGTCCATTATGACATCAACGGACACATCATAAACAACACACGTAGCACGGTGTTGATTGCCCACAGACACGAGGCCGCTAAATTTATGGCGATACGCCCCCACAGCGACACAAAAGGCTTTGTTGACCGGCCCATAATTGGAACTGACGTTGTTACCAAGCGTCCACCGCAGCACGCATCCGCCCGGCCTTCAAACCAGCAGCGAGTCAAACACCACCATATTTCTAAAGCAAAATGCTACAAAGGAAACAACAGACACCACTCTAAATTTCGCGAAGCTTTAAACAAGTCGATTATCACAGGAAGTTGCGCAAAAGTTTATCTGTCCAGCCGTCCAACCCGCCAAAGCTATCTGACCTTGTTGTGGGGCGGGGTGGGGTCAGCGTCTGACCTGGCTAGGGTCAGCGTCTGACCTGGTTGTTGGGCGGGATGGGGTCAGAGTCTGACCTGGTTGTTGGGCGGAATGGGGTGAGAGTCTGACCTGGTTGTTGGGCAGGGTGGGGTCAGCGTCTGACCTGGCTAGGGTCGGCGTCTGACCTGGTTGTTGGGCGCCGTGCCGTCGTCGTCGATGGCGGTGGTGACGGCCACGTAGGTGCCCGGCGGCGAGTTCTCCGTCACCGTCACCCGGTCCGTGTCGTAGAAGATGGGCACCTCGTCATTCCGGTCCTCCAGCGCCACACGGAAGGTCACCTCGGCGCCGGTCTGCTGCTCCGTCTACCGGGTCAAGGTCACGGATCACAGGTCAACTCCCCGGAAGGTGACCTCGGCGCCGGTCTGCTGCTCCGTCTGCCGGGTCAAGGTCACGGGTCACAGGTCAACACCCCGGAAGGTGACCGGTCTGCTGCTCCGTCTGTCGGGGGGTGAGGCGGGGGCACAGACAGTCAACACCGGTTACTCCGACGTGTCCCCGTCACCAGAAGCCATCAACTTCCTCTAATGGTAAAAGACGGCCATTGACGTTCCAGGACGGTTACCTACTGTCACGGAAGGCCATTACAGATCACCAGGGGTGCAGTGGCGTAGCGTGGTTCGCTGTATGGCCAGCTGGGGACATGGCTGTACCGGGTGTGATTCGACCGTCCTGCCCCGCCAGGACGTGGAAATCACATCACAGTCACAGCTGGGCAACATTCACTGTGAGGGCTGTGGGTAGGAGGGCACTGCGGCACCAGAGACCTGGGGGAGGTCGCTCTGTTAGACTGTGATGGCTGTGGAGGTCAGCCAGAGACCTGTGGAGGGCACTGCAGCACCAGAGACCTGGGGGAGGTCACTCTGTTAGACTGTGATGGCTGTGGAGGTCAGCCAGAGACCTGTGGAGGGCACTGCAGCACCAGAAACCTGTGGGAAGTCGCTCTGTTAGACTGTGATGGCTGTGGAGGTCAGCGTGGCAACCAGAGACCTGTGTAGGCCACTGCAGCACCAGAAACCTGGTGGTAGTCGTTCGGACGCCCTGCCGCGTGACCTGCTAATGGTAGGTGCGTGTATCATTCGGGGCTCCGTACACCTGATTAACTCGAATTATCTCTATGACCTTGACAATATGGTAAAGTCGAGATGACTTCAATGGCGACTGGTAAAGACGAGAAGTGCATAAAGACGGTTACAGCACAGGTTACGTAAATCTAACCAAGGGAGGCAGAGATGAAGGAGTAATATAATGACAAACACAACATCCGAAAGGACATCACCCACACCAACAAACACAACTTATGACATCAGCCGAGCACTGCACTCGGTGACAAGACAGCACACACACTCTGCACATCTCCGACAGCTTCGCATCTCAGCACTATCCTCCTATGCATGCATCTGGCGAGACATGGCCTGAACATTTAATTTACACCGTCTGGTGTGCCGCTTTTGGCCGGGTTAAGGCGGCTCGGAGAACATTCCCCGGCCGGGACATGGTAGATTGCCGCCGCCGGGCGAATCACACGGCAGAGCAGTCCAGCCCTGTCACAGAAGTTCGAGGGAACTCGCCGATAGTTTAAAGTTTGAAGTTAGGCGGGAGATAGTTTGAAGGGTGGCGGGAGTAATAGGCCATATCAGAGCGTGGCCGGTCGGAGGCGCTGCGTGCATCATGTAATGGAATGCGGAAGATGGCTGCACAATACATGCTTTATGATAAGGGTGCCAGCCGACGGACGACTTCCGTGCGATCGAGACCAGAGTTTGGAGATGAGCTTTTTGTGCCAGTTAGTAGGTATATGCCACTCGCCAGCTAACAGGAAAGGCGTGAAAATGCCACATCCCAGCTTTCAAGATAAATGTTTTCCGAAATTCGTTGTCGTGTGTGGAAGTTTGTTGCGATTGAGAACATTGAACGATTGTATGAGCCACACAAGGAATGCGAATCAAACCAAAAGTATGTATAAATTTGCTGAATACACATGTGAGCGCTACCCAGACCTGAGTATCAGCAGTACAACTAGGCTTTGGGTAAACTGTTAACCTGATGATAATTTTATTTTGCATGGCATTTAGGCCACCAAACTCCCTTTTGCTTTCCACTGGTTCTCGGATATGATATTGGGATCACGCCAAAACACGAGATATAAAATATATGAACTGTGTTAGATGTATGACGTCGTGTGAAGGAATGCACAGTTAACGTGCCTACTTAACAAGAGCCTTGTTAAGTAGGCACTTCTTGTTAAGAAGGCACGTTAACTGTGCCTTCCTTCACACGACGTAGAGTGAGATAAAACACTACCAGATGTCGGCTTCAACCTGAGCGGCTCACCGGATAAAAGGGAGCTCAAGGAAGCGCAGACACAATGGACAACCCTGGACTCAATGGCGAAGAATAGCTCACTAAAAGGGCTTCCTTTGCCCGCGAATGTACCCGTTTTGTTTTATGGAAGTGGCCGAATTCGCGGGTGTTTGTGGTTCTGTTAAACTAAGGCGCAGCACCTTGCATGCCACAAAACGACTCATAAAATTAACTGAACCGAGCACCTTTGAGCAAGCAAATGACAGCAAGCGTTGCATGTTACACGAACGCATTTAAGCTTCCAGGAATGGACAAAATATAGTCTTAACTTCGGTTTGATTGAAGGTTCCACCGCTGGGGGACTCGGCGTCGCCAATTTATGGCGCAGCAGCCAGCCAGTGACATTACTCGGGCCGAACGGAACGGCCGGCTAACTTTGATCGACATTAATATGCCCGAGCGCTGAGCGGCCTGCGAAGTTTACAGCGCGCGCAATTAATTCACCACCGATCATCAGCCAGGCGGCCAACAACAGCAATCGCGTCGGGCCAAGTTGCCGCCGGCCGGGCCTGCAATGCCGACAATGTGGGGAGCCGAGGTGATTACGGCGCGGCGCGGCCGTCGCGGCGCAGCTCTCACCATGGCGCGCACGGTGAGGGTGTACTCCTTGATCTTCTCGTAGTCGAGCGGCCGGCTGCCGCCGTACTTGATTATGGCGCCGCCGTCGCCGTCGTCGTCGATGACGAACGTGCGGTACTTGTTGGCCTGCTCCTGGGAGCCGTGCACGATGTCGTAGTAGACGTTGGCGTTGGTCGAAGAGCTGGACCTGGAGCGGGGAACGCCGCCGTCAGCGAGATCACACGCCCGACTGGCAGCTGGTGAACCACGGGAACCATGGCACGGGAACCATCCAGGGAACCATCGAGTGGTATGTTCATCGATAAGATCAGACAGGGTAAAAATACTTTGGATGACACAAGGTCGGATGTGACACACAGCTAAAGCGTGTTATCAACATAACATTAAGTAGCGGGTACAGATGTAATTTGCATGTCACCTTCAGTCCGACTCGGCCGAAAAGTTTAATTATTTTTTCGTCGAAGTGGCTTATTGCCAACAGAGTACGGTACTTTCGCCACAATATTGCCCACAAAACACCATGCATAAATGAAGACACGACCACCTCGACCCCCCTACAAGCACTCAATATAACGCGCCTCCTCTTCAGCAAAAACACCAAATCCTACACACCATAAAGCTGTCAGTGAGGCACGCACGGCAGTAAACACCGCATACTAATTGAATTGCTCAATTAATCAGTCATAACGTAAGCCTGCCACTACATCAAACGTAGTGGCAACTTGACTTTGCCCGGCCAACTTTGGAGGCCAGAGAGCGTTTCTGCACAACTTCACCACCGATTATCAGCCAGGCGTCCATCAACAGCAATCCCTGCGTACGACTGTATGTGTGTGGCTGTTGGCGTCTGTTGGCGACCTTGACGTCTGTATGGCGATCGACTCACACGGCGCGGAGTCGTGCGATGGGCGTTTCCGTGTCGCGGTAGTTCTCCGGCAGGTGGTAGGTCTGGTTGGGCAGCATGGTGAAGGTCGGCGGACGCGTGTTGGAGTCCTTGACGGTGACGATGACTGGTGCTTGAGCGGAGCGAGAGGGCACGCCACGGTCCCGCGCCACCGCCCACAGCTGGAACTCGTAGTCAATGGCGATCTGCCGGCAGGTCAGGTCACGGGTTAGGTCACAGGTCAGGTCACAGGTCAGGTAACGGGTTGGGTCACAGGTCAGGTCACAGGTCAGGCCAAAGTTCAGGTCACAGGTCAGGTCACGGGTCAGGTCACAGGTCAGGTCACAGGTCAGGTCAGGTGTCAGGTCACGGGTCAGGTCACAGGTCAATTTGAATCATATCGCCATCCGACTCATGGTAAGTCTCAAAAGAAACGTAGACTCACTTCATTTCTAAGAGCCAGATAATGTATGCACAATTAAGCTCAAAAGTATTACTAAACTCACCAGACACACCTGAGCAAGAAGGCGCAATATTGCAACATTTTAAGAAAGTAATTTTCGCCGAGTCTTTAATCTCAGATGCAAATGAGCGGTTCTCCAAACGAAAAGATGTAATTTAGAAGCGGTGGTGCCCAAAACTTTGACATCCTTATCCAAGCTTATTAAATTCGGTGAAACAGGCTCTAAGAGGAAAGCTGGAAAACTATGCCGAGAATCGCCTACCAGTCGTATATGATGCAAGTTGCAACATTTGTGCACGCCTTACTGGGCTACCTGACTGACCCGTTTGTTTGTCACCCTCCAGGGGGCTTGGAAAGGTAGCTTATTGAGCACCAATCGCCCGGCCTGTGGGGATAACACAGCAACACGCCTTCACCACACCACCAAACAGTGGTGACCTGCGACATTTCTAACCACACCGACACCACTAAACCCCCGGTGACCTCCCAAAGCCCTGACGACACCATCTTCCACTGCGGGCGGACAGGCGGCCTCCGCGGCCCGACCACAGGAGCACACGTGAGGGCTATGTGTACCCCGCCGTCGTCCTAAATACGGCTGACTGATGGACCCGCCCCCGACAACGGTGACCTCTCACGGCAGCGGATCACGGCACGGCACGGCACGACAGACCCGCTCACGGCACGACAGCAGAGCACGGCACCGCCGAGCGAGTGACGTGCGCTCCGTGACGGTGTGACGTCACAGCGTGCTGTTACGGTGTGATGTTACAGTGCGACGTCACGGTGTGATCTGGCGGACCCGCTGGTGTGACGGCCCACAGAGGGTGACTTCCGTGACAGTGCGGGGCCACTGTCACACACAACACCAAAGGAGAGCGATTCGGTGTCCACAATTATGTGTGCCGCAGTCGCTAATGTGTCGTGGCATTGCGCCTTATGATAGCCACGCTCTGTCATACGGACTTTCTCGCCGTTCCCCAGATAAATCGGACCAGATTTCGGGGTAAAACCGAAACACTTCTGTGTATGGACATCTACAGGCCCGTACTGTCGCTCAGTGGTCACGTGACAGGGACTCCCGACCTCGCTATACGGTTACCCCTCGGTCACGGGGTCACCAAACACCTAATCGTCTTTTGGCGGTGAGGCGTCAAATATAACTAAAAAAAAATATAATAAAGTTAATTTGTGGTTGACACACTATGGAACGGGAAGATGTGTTTAGAGAAGATGCAGGAAGGAAGACACTGAGGAGCCGAATGGTGATAACAGCTGCATAATGAATGCTGCTGCATAAACAGCTGCATGATCCTCGCTCAGCTCACGATATTGCACGGAAGATATGCACATTTATTAATACGTGCCTTCTCAGTTTAAGTCGATAGGAACTGAAAGACGTTGTTTGGCCCGGTCGCGTCCGATGCCCATCATTAAGGGGATAATATGGCTTACAATGGAATTTTGTGACATGAGTAGCACGGATTAAAAATATCACGCAATTGAGTCACGCAGTCTTGTAGCACATGTCTTTATAATGAAATGAATACATAGCACGACAAACACTGGACCATTTTAAAATCAAACAGTTTAGGCACTAAATCAATACACCTCTACAAGGTGCAAACATCTAACAGCAACGGTACTAGACAGTCAACGTTATAAAGAATAAAACAAAGCGAGCGGTGTAATTGCATTGCAAATATAATGCAATGCTAAAGCCGGTACTACACTTACCTGGATCCGTGGTCACGAACTAGCCCAACAGTATTGAGACATACTGCCGACGATCACTGTCCTGTCTGTTGACCTTCTCCGCCTCTGTATAAACCCATGCCTTCCTTGACCTCCATATGACCTCTGACATCTCTGATCTCCCCTCCCCTCCTCTGACCCACCTGAGAGAGCGGCCGGGCCAGGGAGATGACCCCGGTACGGGACTCGATGCTGAAGTAGCTGGCGTCCGTCGGCCTGCTGGCGTTGATGAAGTACTCGATGGCGCCATTGGCGTCACTGTCAGCATCCGTGGCAGAGATGCGCAGCACCGCCGACTCCGCCTCCGTGTCCTTGGCGATCGTCTCCTGGTAGTTCTGCGGCAGGACGGGGTCAAGGTCACGATAGGTCTCAGGTCAGAACAGGTGGCAGAGGGTAATAGACAACGACAGGAAACGAGAGGGCGCTGTAAGACGCATGAGGTCACGATAGACCATCAAAGGTCACGAGGGGTCACGATAGGTGAGAAAAAGTACAGGGAGGCATTTAAGGTCACGGGAGGTCATTTAAGGTCACGGGAGGTCATTTAAGGTCACGGGAGGTCATTTAAGGTCACGGGAGGTCATGATAGGTTACGGGAGGTCCCGATAGGTAACCAAACGTTACAGAGGGCTACAAAGGTCACGGGCCACCACAGACCGCGTGAGGTCGCGACATGTCACCATATGTCTCGCGGGGTCACGCGGGGGGGGGGGACAGGACACGAAAGGTTACGGCAGGTCGCCTGTGATGGCGAGCCATTGTCCCTGACAGCCTCTAAGTCACGAGGAGCCTGGGCTGATGCCTGGCAATGAATCGTTCGAGGTGCGACACGGTTGGCCACTTTGGACCGGTGCAGAAGGGTCGGCAGCGGCCGGGTCACGGGCCAGTGATAAATACTGCCGATCGAATAGGACAGCGGACAACGGAGGCTCCTTGACGCGAGCTCACCCGCGGCCCCGCAGCTGGCGTGTGAGAGAGGAGCGCAACTTCGGATTGTACCGTGTGAAGTTGCCGATACATTAGGCGCTTCTGAAGCAATGAATGTATGTGGTCAGTAGTTGTAAGTCGTCTCCACTGGCCCGTCTATCGAGGACCAGGAGAATCCCCCGTCGGTCCCAGTGATGGGGCTCATTTGTCCGATATTTCAGCAGCCGAGTGTCCTGTTCTGGTCCATTTACCCACCACTTGTTACCCACTCGTCTCACGCACCCCGCTCCGGTTCGGTACGGCCGCTCGGCGAAGCTGGCTCTGTGCCGGGCAGGCGAGTGACCCTCCGGGCCGCCCTTGGCCGCCGCCCTGGTCCCATCTGGTGCCGCTCATTGGATCGGGCCGGCGCGCCTTGCCACACTCGATAATTCAGCAGCGGCGCCGGTCGGCCGCAGGGAGCCGGTTGACGTTTCATGAGCGCCACGTGAGCGGCAGGCTGAGTCGAGCCATCGCTCCGCCGCTTCCCTGTCATACGCCGGCCCGTGGCCCGCCGCCGTCACCGACACACAGACACAGGTAATCAGCCTAAGTAGACTCTCACAGGCGGGCCGAGGCGGCAACTTGGCTCGGTGTGAATCCATCTTTGGTCCGCGCAACTCGCTGGCGTTCGGACAGGCTCCGGTAAAGAATCGGCAGAAAACGCCGGCAAAATTTCACCGCTGTTTTAATATCTATTCAAGCATGGCATTTACGAAGCCAATACGAAGCCAAAGGAGGAAAGACGGCAGCTGGGCAGACGGACGGCAGCTGGGCAGACGGACGTCAGCTGGGCAGACGGACGGCAGCTGGGCAGACGGACGGCAGCTGGGCAGACGGACGGCAGCAGAGCAGACGGACGGCAGCAGAGCAGACGGACGGCAGCCGGGCAGAGAGACGGTAGACGGACGGCAGCCCGGTGTGGCCCGGACAGACTGGACAGGGTGTAAATCTGGTGGGCAGCGGCAGCGGCCACCGATCACCGTCCTGTAGATCCGGGACTTGAGCTCGGCGCGGGCCAGCTCAGCAGCACCTGGCCGGTGCCGGCCGTCCGTCTACATTACGTCCGGGAAGTCCGACCGACCGAGCCGTCCACTGTGTAACCGGCCGGCAGACGCCACGGACCCACCCAACGACAGACAGACAGACAGACAGACAGACAGACAGACAGACAGACAGACAGACAGACAGACAGACAGACAGACAGA